>QFDD01002318.1:0-17478 GCA_006871305.1 Vachellia collinsii | reverse complement strand
TCAATGTCATTTTAGTAATTATATGCAAAAAAATAATTTAATACGTTACTTTATGTCATTTTTTATCATTTCACATTTTAAAAATTTTGATATCAATTATCTAAACATATTTATTTTTTTCACAATTACTTTTTGTCTAAAAGTTGTTCTATTCTCGAAAGCTATTCCATACAAGGCGAGACAGAAGTTATCTTTTAAAAGCTAATACAAACATATTTTGAAACCATCTCTAGATTAACAAAGTTGAAGAAATCAATGGCCTCACAGTAATACCAATTTCATGTAGGCCAATTAGGGGGATAGACAGCATGTGTTGGTCGTTGGTTAAACTATATTTTGTTTTGACGCTTGCACATATTTCAATGCTAGCATACTTGAAAGTTAAATGAACAAGATTCGGGTAGGAAAAGGCATGCAAAAGCAATAAGACTATTAATAAGACATATGGTGATTATATCCAGCCAATTAGGAGTATAAATGACACATGCCAGCCACACCTTCAAACGTATTTGTTTTATACGTTTCAATGCATTTAAAGTATATCATTACATGAGGCTTTTAAATGAACGTGCATTTGGAAGAAGAAAAACACATGTAAAAATATACTTAACATAAAAAACCATTATGCCCCGTTTGGTACATAGAAGTGTTTTTGTTGGAAATGGAAGTGGAATTGGAAGTAGAACTGGAAATGAGTTTTAAAATATGTTTGGTATGATGGAAGAAGTGGGGTATAATTTTTAATTGAAATATGTATTTCTAATATGAAACTACCAAAATGCGGTAAAAAAAAAAAAAAAAAAAAACTCCCCTTTGTTTGCGTCACAGCAACTCACTGCCGGAAAATACTCCACCGGTGAAATCAAGCTCAACAACAATCCAATAAAAAAGATTCATTGATCAGAAAATCAGTTGAAGGAGGAAGAAGGTCCATTACGTCGTCCGTCACTAGCATCGCAAATGCCTTCTATCGTCAGTTGCGTCGTCATGCTCACCATCGGCGTTATACTCACCTCCAGATCTGCGTTGCGAAGGTCCGTTGCACAAGAGAAAGTTCATTGCGTCCTCTGCTCCTTGCATCATGCCCGCCTCCAGATTTGCCATTTTCGCCCTCACCACTGTCACCGTCCTTGTCGCTACCACAGTGCCGTCATCATCTTTGCATCGGAGAGGGAGGCCGTCGGGGGAGGAAGGGGGAGCTTGGGTCAGTGTTGTGGGAGGTTGTGAGACTAATGGGTAAAATGGTCAAAATATGGGTTCCATGGAAGTGGAAGTGAGTTCTCATGGGGGGACTATGGAACTGCCACTTCCCACATCTGATGGAAGTGCCACTTCCATAGAAATGAATTGCATCCAACCAAACACACTAAAATCACAATTCCATCCTCAGTTCCAATTCCAAACCCTCACTTCCATGCTACCAAACGGGGCATTAGAGCTCTGTAGTAATCATATCAGATTAAATAAAAGGATAAAGAATACATATCAATTACATCCTATGGCCATGTTTGGCCGTATTTATTTTAATGCTTTCAAGAGTTATTTTCTACAAGTTTTAAAACAAGTGTGGAAAATGCATGCAAATACATCGTAACATTAAATGTAACACTTAATAACATTAAATTCTTGTGGTAGTGACCCGAATTCGCACCACGTTCAGATTTTCAGCTCTCAGCTTCTCATCAAAGAGAGGTGAAGGTGGAGAAGTTCTGAGGCTCAAAGATGTGTTGCTTCAATTTCAATGCCCCGCAAAACTTGACATTCTTTGATTTTTTTTTTCTCCGACACATTTTTTTATTATTTCATTGTGCATTTGAACAATATTATTTAAATTATATAAATTCAATCTAAACGTTTCATTAAGAATGGGCATAAATATTATTAAAAGTTAGACTAAATCAAAATTAAAAATACTACAGCCCGATCGAAATTTCTACAATATAGTAAGTTATGCAAATATCCAAAATCTGCATTATGATCCTTCGTCCAATCGCTAATGTTATGAGTTAGGTTTAAATTAGAAGTGTATGATCGAAAATAGCGCGTGGGAGTGACGGCTGATTAGGTCCCAACCCAACGACACAAGAGGAGGCCCATATTCCTCGAATCCTTTTCCTCATCATCTCACTCAACCCAATTCCCTCTTCAGAATTCTGATTCATCCTCCGCATCGCGCTCTCGAGGATCGTCCTCTTCCCACTCGGACCTGCTGAATCATTAATATGCTTTACTGAGTCCCGATCTCTTCAATCCCTTTTCATACCCGGTGAGATAATTTTTTTCTCCTTTCATTCGTTCCCGTTCGATCAAATTCCTTTTTCTTCTTCCGCCGTTTGTTTTAGGATTTTTGCTTTATTGAGCGGTTCTTGTTTCGCGGCTGCTGTCCTTGATGGTAATGAGCAGTACAGAGTGAGGATCGGATTTAAAACCCTAGCTTTTTTCCGCTTATTGTGTGAATGCTGGCCTTGTTACAATTTCGGGGCTTTGTGCTGTCCGGCGATCAAGCTATAACACGAAACTGGTGGGGATTTCTGCACTTCTTAGAGATATATCGAATTGAAAAGTTATCTCGAGTTTCGTGAATTCGAGCGAACGTTTAAATTTGCTTTTTTTAAGCGTTTCTGATTTTTCTTTTTAACCCTTGTCTGGTCTGTACTGTGTTGCATCGTGCTGCTCTCGTTCAACTTTCTTCGTGTTCGAAGTCTATTAATTTTCTGCTTGCTTATTTTTTAATAGAATTTTGATCATGATTATTGACCTGTGCAAATGGAGTTGCTTCTTTATGTTTATTGCGTTATTAAAATTACGGATCGTGCCCTAGCACATGTAATGAACTAACTGTTCTCTCTGATCAGCTGTTGGTTTTGCTAGGTGGTGACAATGTCGACTCCTGCAAGGAAGAGGCTGATGAGAGACTTCAAGAGGCTGCAGCAAGATCCACCTGCAGGAATCAGTGGTGCGCCTCAGGACAACAATATAATGCTCTGGAATGCTGTAATATTTGGGTGAGTTGGAATGAAACTGGATGAAGATCCATCGTTTTGTTTCTCTGTACAATATAATCACTTCATAAGTTCATATTACTTCTCACTTTGTTTAAGTACCGATGGATAAGCAATTTGTGCTTTCTTGTCTGCTTTGGATTGCAGTCCTGATGATACTCCATGGGACGGAGGTTAGTTGATCATTGCCCTAAATCCCTTAAAATAATGTTGCCTTATGCGTCACTATACTGTTCTTTAAAAAAAAAAAAAAAAAACTCTCGTCCCCCCTTTTATTGATTGTACATATTCTGAGCAATTGAAAAGTTTATGAACCCCACTTTTGCTTCATGTACAATGGTTATTTTGTGATTGATGAGTTTATTTAATTAGACATTGGAATGATATTGCTGAGACCTGTAACTCTAATTCTCTGAAAAGTTTCAGGGGTCTTTATAGATGGTTGTTTTCCTGACATTGAGAATTATGCTGGAACAGTCATGTAGATGTAACTCGTTGTGGTGATAGATTCTTGCTTTCAATAATCCTATTCATATCGTCATTCTTGTTAGCTGTATATTTATTGTATTGTTGATATGCTACCTAATTTTGCCTGTGAGAGGTTGTGTATACTTTGTCTGGGTACTCATGGTGTAGCTTGCTTTGTGTTATATCTTCTCTCTTGATGTAATCGTATAATAGATACTGGTTATATTTACATAACTACATCTTTGGAGTTGTTCAGGAACGTTTAAGCTAACTCTCCAATTTTCGGAGGATTATCCAAACAAACCACCAATGGTGCGGTTTGTCTCCCGAATGTTTCATCCTAATAGTAAGTTGTAGCTGAAAACATGTGAGATTTTATTCGTAAATTAGCTGTTTTGCTACTGATGTCATATCTTCAACTTTGGTCAGTTTATGCGGATGGGAGTATCTGTTTGGATATATTGCAAAATCAGTGGAGCCCCATATATGATGTAGCTGCTATACTAACATCCATCCAGGTATCATCTAGCTATTAATTTCTTAATAGCTAGAAACTATGAATTATGGGTTTCCTCTTTCCACGGTCTAGTAAATAAGGATGGTTGCTATGACTAACAAATTGCTTTTAAAATTTGTGATGGAACTCAACCCAAATGGTGTTCAAACTAACAAGAAAATATTGCAAATAACCAGGAAACAAAGAAAAGCACACACCAAGATCATTTCCTCACGTACCTGAAAGACCTGTGACTCTCCAAGACAACGGTCACTGAATGCTTAAATCCTCACTGAGCCCTCCTTTACAATATATTTCCCATCATCATTCCATGGGGGCGAAAAAAACCTCAGCCCACAAGTTAGTGGCACACTTGGCCCATTAGTTATAGGCCTGTCAATTTGACATTTAATGTGTGTTAAGTGTGAAACTTGATTTTTTTGGCCGTCCTGAGCAAGGGAAATATATGCCTTTTAGTCAGAGGAGCTCAGTTGAAATGATAATTAGCAGTGTTATCTCTGTTTTAATTTAATTTGTATAAAAGATGAGAATATTTAATGATAAATTGGCGTCTTTCTAATGTTAAAATATGATCAAGACTATAGTTATAGGCCTATTGGACTTCTTGTTGGCTGTATAATTCTTCTGACGCCCAATGTGATGGTTGCTTTTCTCTTATTGTTTCAACATGATGCTTTCTCCTGCTTTTCCATGGGAAAAATTAATGTATGGAAACAAATTGAACTTCTTATAATTGATATATCAATTCGATATTTGTCCTTTTCATGAAGTCCTCTAATTCCTGACTCTATTCTACTTCGATAGTGTAAAAGATTGGAATATTTGATGATGAAATGATGCAAGGACCTTGGTTGTTAGATCATCAAGTATATTTGTATAGTTCAAATATATATAATAAAACTTGAGGGACAACTTTGCCCCATCAAATAGAATTCCCTTGGAAGTTTGTGAGAGTGCGTATGTGGTAATCTTTGTTTGTCTTGGAATGCTTGTACTGTGCAAGCAATAGGCAGCATTTTCATGATTATTCTTGTTCGCGGAGTTAATAGTTTCTTTTTGGCAGTCACTGCTTTGTGATCCAAACCCAAATTCCCCTGCAAACTCAGAAGCTGCTCGGATGTTTAGTGAGAACAAGCGTGACTACAATCGAAGAGTTAGGGAGATTGTGGAGCAGAGCTGGACAGCTGACTAAGCAAATCCAGCTCATCTGAATCTTTGCACGCGTGAATTTAGCTGCAGTTGACCCTTAAGAATCGTTGTGCAAACTCAAAACTTCAATTTTTAATTATGCATGCGTTGCTATTCTGAATGTTAGGATCACCTTGTCTTCATTGTAGATTTCGCTTTGTGTCAATCTGTGTGTAAAATAGAAAACTGTAAACATTGGATTGCTATCAACATGGTTCTATTCAAAAGTTGATGATTGTGTAAATGGCATAGATTTATTCAGTCATAGAGGAGGCTTGGGCTTGGGAAGATGCGGTGGGCAAAATGATATCGATAGTTATCCAACATTTGACATCATGTTGCCGTGTACCGTATCGCTTTCCCTGCGTTGTGTTGGCATATTGGAGCTAGCCAAAAAAGTTAGCAAGAATATTGCCTTGGGGAAGATTCTTAGTCATCACAGAAAAAACAAGGGATGCGAGGTTTAATTTTATTATATATAATAAAATAAAATTATTGAATTTTTGCTATCATTATTTAATTAGCTTAACATACGAATAATCATTATGTCCCTCATTTTCTTCTTTTACGTTTTACTCCCAAAATTGTATACCAAATATACTTTCTAATGTTAAGAAATAAAAAATTCATTTGTAGCTGGCATTATATTGTCTCTTTGTATTGGATTCAAGAGCTTTTAGTTTTTTAATAATGTATTCTAGGGAATGCAATGGAATTTTCTATGCAAAATGCTTTTTCCCTATTTATAATTTTCAAGTTGGAGATAGTAATGTTCAGGGTATCGTGGCTCTCCGTATGTAATTAGCTCTCTTAGTAGTGGAGGATTCAAATGTCAATTCGATATATTATGAAGTAATAGCCTATTATGCTAAACTTAATCTTCATTGATAAGATGTATATTTAAATGCTTGAATAAAATCTTGGACTAGTTGTATGCGATTGGTCTATAGATCAAAGTTCCCTAGTTCAATGCAAGAGGAATGGTAATAAACAACATAAGGCTCCATATATCTTTTTGTTTGGCATGTCATAAGGTTCAATGTTAATCGCTTGAAGATATACTATTATAGCATGATTACGAGCATGAGATACAAACTCAACATGAACTGGTCGTTGTCTACATTCTAGCATTTAATTCAGCTTATGGCTTACAATGAGAAGAAATAAGAAATGAGCACACCATTCGTTGAGAGAAAAACACATCAAACATGCCATCTATCATTTAAAAATCCCCTCTTTGCCTCAACAAATATAGTAAATATAGTATTTAATCAAAGTATAAACCAAGTTGGCAAAAAAATCAAGTATAAACCATGATACAATTTGAATTTCGTTTGATTAACAACAGTTTTGGTAAAAAAACAAAAAAACAAAACAACTGTTTGATAGACACAAACACCACGCCTTCATAACTGATCACAAAGATGCAGGCTTTGAGGGTAGGTCTGAAACAAATTTCATGCCACTAGGACAAACGCCAGCTCCACACACGACAATTCAGAGTTCAAACATAAGTTTCTTCACATGGCTTGTTTCATATTTACTCTTCAGTGGGCTTCTGCATCCTAATGCAACAAGAGAAGAGTGACAAATGAGGCACTACTTTTGTACAATATATTCTTTTTCGTGGGGAAAATCATTACAAAGTCTCCATTTGAAAACTTTATTGGTCAAAGGATTTGAATTAGAGTACCGTTATTTTTTGTGGATGAAATCATATAGAGTAGAAGTACTTTTTATACATAAAAACATATTAGATCATTCTTTTTTCCCCCAAATTGGACTGCAGGCATAGCATCTAAAGAGTAATGGAAATCAAACTCCAAATATGGTGCCACAAAGAGCACATCTTATGCCACTAGACCAAAGGTCTTTGACACATTTTAAGTATAAATTTTTTAAACAGGGACTTTTCACCAATTTTTCCTTCTTTTTTTCAAGGCAAAAAAACTCTAGAATCCAATTAAACATTTTACCAAGTTTTCTTTGTTTCCTTGTTTATCTTCAGGAACGGAAGGACTGACAGGACCTGCATGTGGAAAACAACAATATTGAATGCTCAAGACATACCTGAACTGAACTTATGTATCAGCATTACTTGTCAAATGAGAAACTGCTTCAAGCTTACCTTCTGCAACATTAGATTTCTTTGCCGGCTTCCTGATCTTCCCCTTTTCTCTGTTAGCTTCTTCCTTACCTGGCTTCTCAGATTTTTTCACCGACTTGCGACTCCCACTGTCCAAACCAGCTCTTGCATTTGCAGAATTCTCACTGAAACTTCCTCTCACTCTGTATCTGGGATTGTTATTATTACTCTTTCGACAAGTCTCCTTCTTGATTGGTTCTTTCTTAAGAGAGGGTCTACTAGATTCCATGTCTGAGCACTTATTAGGTTCCATATTCCCAGTACTCATGGTAGAAGAAGAGTTATTCAAGTCTTCATCAGATAACCCACTTGCCTCTTCTCGCACCTCTGAAACAGATTCATTGACATCCTCCTGCTGTACCTGCTTTGTGTTTTCTGAGATGCTGTAGCTCTCAAACAATTCTTTCAAAACTTCTTGCTCAGCTAGCTTGTGCCGCTGCACATAAGATTTGAGCTCATCTTGCATTCTCTTCAAATGCTGTGGCTGATGTCAATGTCAAACACAAACCAAAAGATGGTTCAGATGCTGAGCATAGAGACAGGAACTAAATACCCTAGTTCACTAAGTCAACAACTTAAAGAGTCAATGAATAATATGTACCTCAGATACTGCCTCTAAAGCTAGTTTGAAAAACCCAAGTGAAATTGAGTGGTTAGCAGCCGATTCTGAGACCTTGATCTGGGATAACCAAAACGAAGCAGAAGACAAAGCGTTGAACTTCTTTCTGCTAGATGGTCTTGAAACATCAGAAGTGGGAGTTCCAATTTTATTCTGGCCATACGTTGACCTATTATTAGTTCTGATCTCTGAGCTTGGGGAAATATTTGCAGGCTTACCCGCAGCCAGCTTTGGGCCTGGGATTGCAGATGCTTTCGCTGGAATTGAGAGCCTTCTTGGTGGTTTAGCACTGCCAGACTTTCCCTTTCCTGAAAGATCTAGAACACCCATACTTTTACTCACACTAGATGTTGGTCTTCCCCTGAAAAATGAAGGATACATATAAATAAGTGACTTAAGATAAGGAATCTATGAACCCTTCAACTTATATACTTCTTCTTTAGAGTATAAATAATATCTAATGATCATAATGAGAAGCTTGTAACTGTCAGGGGATGCAATTTTTTTTTTTTTAAAAAATGCAACTTCACATTGGACATATTAAACGGTGTTTGGTGTTAAAATGATTTGACACTGCGACTTTCAAAAACTAGACAAACCATTTCAGAGCAACATTCAGTCTTAGAAAATTAAATTGCCAGTGAGACAATGATAAGTCTTAAAGACTCGTTCTTAATCGGTAATGAACGAAGAGAAGCAAAAACTAAATCAGTGTCCTGTTCGTAGTAAACTAACTATTTTTAAAACCACAACATAAAACAGAGACATTGTATTTCGCAGGTTGTCAGTTAACGTTCATTCAGAAGCAATTTTTAGGCTAAACTAGAGAAATTTAGGTCCCAATAACTATTTATCTAACCTCAAAAGCTTGGCAAGTGGCAAGATGAGAGAAGAAGTGGAAAAGGATAAAAGAGAACAAAAAGAAAAACCTCTTGGATGCAGCAGAATTCGACAAATCAGAAGCCTGTGGCTTCTCTTGACTTGATTTACCCGCAGAACGAAGGGTGTATCTTGGAAGCTTCGACCTTGCCGAGTTCGCTGCATCACATGACAATCAAACGGTGTTTGGTATTAAAATGATTTGACACTGCGACTTTAAAAAAATGATTAAAAGACCAAACGATCTTCTGTTTTGGGACTGAACCAACCGAAATTTGTAAAAAGAACACAAAGGAAGCAAAAGAAGAAATAGAACATGGGGTTATAATTGTACCAGAAACACCCCCAGGGCCAGCAGAGGCATGTTCCATGATAGGTTCCTGCATTAATTCGTGTGTTTATGATTCAGAAGTCACAGACCGAGGTTGCTTTCTTGCTTCTGTCGAATCGGCAACTTCAAACAGGGATATTTAAGGTTGTCTCCAGTCGCCATGTGTCCGTTGGGCGGGAAAAGCAAAGAACCACCCCTCTCTCTAAAATTAAAAATTTGTCTGTTTTTTAAGACCACGCGCCAGCGTTGGTCGGCAGGAATACTCGCTCTAGAATTATAAATTGTAAACCGCACGATGGTTGAACGTGGCAGTGTCAGGACCGTTGGGTGCGATCATTTGTGGGGCCAGAAATGATGGTTAAACGTTAAGATTACATATTTGGAAGACCCAATAGTGGGCTCTGCCTGGAAAATAAAGGCCCATAGTGGGCCCTGGAGGCTCCCTCATCATTCGAATTTCAAATTTCAAAATCAGGAGACGTTAGTTTTTTTGGGGTCATAGGCCCATAGGGATGGCCCAAACATCTAGATTAAAGAAACAAAAGGCCTTAACACCATATGGGGATACCAATGGAACTCGAGTCAAGGGAAAGAAAATAGTCTCTCGCAACTTAACGAATCGATGTTTAAAACCTCGCAAAAATAAGTGTCCACATTTAATACATGATAATATTTTACACATGATTATCTCTATTAGAAGGGTACATATGCTTTAGAAAAAAAAATATCATATGCTGATGTGGTTAGTCAAAGAATTGCTAGCTTGTTTTTAGTTCAATTTTTTCCCCAAGTTTTTTATTAAAACTTTTATGACGAGTGACGTAATTTTTTTAATTTTCCGAGTATAACATAAGTTTTTGCCTTTTGTTTTGCATTGTCAATGTAATTAAATATTGAGAAGGTTGGTAACATTCTTGAAAAACTTTCAAACCAAAAAAGTATTTTCAAAGTGGTAATGTAGTGTAAGGTTCCCCCCCCCCAATACAAGCTACTATTTTTCCTAGTCATTAGTCCTTCAGTCAATTTAACAAAATTTAAATGCAAGCGTTGCGGCATGATGTTGCCACGTGTAGAGAATAATGATTGAGGGCATGCAGCTTATGCAAGGTTAGATCAGATAACTACAACCTTATTATGGTCCTTAACTTGTTGTATGCGTACGATCCGTTAAAGGAGTCATTCTGCAAACATAAAAACCTCCTTCAATATTTGACATAAGATTTATTTTAATGAAGAAATTAAGGTATGAAGTAAATATTATTAAGCTACAGAATGAGTCATGTGTTAAGAATTGAATAACGTGTTACCTTATCTGAATGTCAATTTAACAAATTCTTCATGGCAAGGATGAGATGTTGAGAATAGGAGATTGAGCCTTCTAAGCTCGCGGCACTTTCGGCTCCGTTCATTATGGCATTTATAGTTTGCTTCTTCGTTGGCTATTTCCACAATTCCCATTTATAGTTTTTGACCCCAAAAACAATGAAAAGGAGCTGCGTTATCTATGCCTTTAACTTCCTCTCACCGGTTAATTGTACAACATTTGCTTATAGAAAATACTTGTATATTCTACCACCAAAATATCATATCATTTATACTATTTTCAATGAAAATATTTTAATTATTTTTTATTATTGATCCCACCAATATCTATTAATACAGGTTATTGATCGAAAAATAATCGAGAAAAATTTATATGATATAAGATATAGAAAAAAATAATAATTATAATATTTTCATTTGAAAGCATAGATGATATGTTGTTCCAGGAACATGTGGTTATATTTTTTCATCCCTTTTCATAAGAATGTGTATTTTCATATTGTTGCCAGTCTCATTCGATAATCTATTAAACACTAAATATAAACATCTTGAAGTGAAAATTCAAATTTTAATTCACTATATTTTGTAAAAGAATTAAACAATCCAACACCCTTTCTTGTTGGGAACAAAGCCCACACACCCATCCAACACATATCCACCCCCTTTTTCTCATCGAGGGAATAGAGCTTACAGCCTCTTTCATGAGAAGGGATATAAAATAACATGATGAGCTATGAGCTTTTGCCGTATATGTCGAGAGAAAACCGTGTGGCAACAATAAGGGCCTGTTTGGATCAAAGATTTGATGGGAATGGAACAGAGTGGAAAATTTCTTAGCATAGCATGTTTGGTATACATCGAAATGGAAAATGTTTTGATGGGAAAATTTTTATTTGGTTGGGTTAAAATTATTGCAAAATAGGTAGGAAAATTGTATCCAAAACCCATATTACCCTTAATGACATGTAAGTGTAAAATGAAATTTTAAATAATATGTATTTATCTAAAGACTACGTTATGCGTGTTTCCACTGTCTTCCTCGACTGAAAAAAGAACCCTAACCAAGATATCATCAACGAATGAAGCACGGACGAAGTTAAAGAGATGGATGCATCAAATGACGTTACCAGCACAAGGGCTACAGGTATGATCACTATGATTTTTTTTATTTTGATTATTTAAAAATGATATATGAGTAGTTAATAGGTAGCATTTGTCGATGGCGTGTGTGGGTTGTGGAAGAGGACGGGATAATTGTCGATGTACTTATCAACATGAAACTCAAAGAACAATATATGAACAATAGAGGATTTACGGTCGGTTACTTAACATGTATAGAACAGAGGATGGAAGAAAGGGTTTGTGAATGTGGCTTGAAGAGCAATATTGATATCCTCCGTCGCATTAAGAGCTTGCAGCATGATTGGCTAACGGTGTTTGACATGTTGTATGGCTCAAATGGAAATAATTTTAGGTAGGACAATGTGACAAATTCAATTATTGCAAAAGCTGTGTGAAATGTATATGTTGCGATAAGCTAGTTGATTTGGCATATATGTGTAGTTGTTTTATGTTGTTTAGTTATTACTGATATGGAATTCATGTTTTGAGGTTCATTGTGGAGCTACCAAGTTTAGGAACAAGCCTTTTATAGAGTTTAGAAATTTATGCATTGTGTGGCAAATGATATGATAAATTTATGATTATACATGTGCAACTTGTAGCTGGAAGAGAGAATCATAATTTGGTGTATTTTGGTTTATTGCTTGTCTACTGTATTTCGTGTTGCATTATGACTGTGGAATGTAAATTTTGACTTTCAATCAACAATTAATTACATTACTTTAAATATCCATCTTGATTATCAATATAATTAATTACTTTGACTCGATGCAAGTGATGGTTACCAAGTGGGGAAGAGAAACTTGTAAATAAACATGCTTGTAACAATGAGAATTCAGAACGTTGACTATAAGCAGTTCATTGGTAATCATGGTTAACCATAACTAAATAGATCACTGTGAAGGAAAACTATTATGGTAATGTGTATGGGTAATTAAACACCTAAACTTGCTTGCATGGTTACATAAATGATAACACAAGTCAAACCCACTTCACACACAACATAGACTATAAGCATTGTAACAAATATTGTCAAAATCAATTTTCTTATTGCCACAACCAATGCTACACATCCAGCCACTAACCGAAAAAAATATTCATCTTCCATCGCCTACAAAGTTTGCTAACATACATATATATGTAACATACAATTATAATCAACTATTGCCATTCCAAAGATAGTCTAGCACAACATGTAAATTCTTCTCAATCATAGGGTACCTATCACATGAATCAACTCAGTGACATATACTTTGACATGTTTAAAATCTTATGTGGCTCATGGTTACATTAGGTTCTTCGATGTTCGGCGAGTAATCATTAGGTATCTATTAGTTGCATATAGTCAAGCCACTGATTTCTAAATAAATTTCAAACGTCTGACTATAAGCTCTTTGTAGGTATCCAATGGTTATATCATATTTGAATGCTTGCCCCTCTTAACCATCAAGTACTTATCACTTACATCTGTTCGAATTCATTTACTTCATATATAGTTTAACATGGTTAACCAAACATATGTAATAGGTAACATAAGATTGAATAATTATCACGTAACCATAAGTTACATATGGTAATCTACTCAAAGCTAACCACAAACACAAAAAAGTTGCAATAATACAATGAGCACTATGAGTAGTACTGAGAAATAGGCTGGCCCGCAGGTTAGCAGGCCAACCTGCCTCAACATGTGGGCCTGCCCTCCAACTAGCCACTTTTTATTTTTTTTAAGTTTTTTAAGTATATATTATAAATTTTAATAAATATAAATATTTACAAAAATAATTAACATAAAGTTAATTGGCTCAAAAAAAGAAATCTTCAGAATAAATTTTCATATATTATTTAGATTATAATACATTTAATAAATTTAATGTATTTTAATCCTAAAGATTTTTTAAAAATATTCATTTTTCATATATAAATAACAATAAGATTGAAATGTTAAAATAAGTATATACAATTATGTGTCGTGTGGTGTATGAAGATTTAACATTTTAAAAAATTTAATTAAATTTTTTTTTAAAGCACGTGCTGGCAGTTAACCCGCGGGTATATACAGGCTGGGCTCATGCAGCTTGAACCCACATCAACCTGCGGGTTAAACTCGTTTTACCGACTCTAACTACGAGTAAACAGAGCGAAGGTGGATATCGAAAAGGTCAACAAGAAATGCTAACCTTTTAGATGGCAAATCACAGTCCTCTCCCTCTTGTAGATGGAAAATCAGTTATTATCCATCTTATATGTCCTGCCAAATGCCCATCGCCAATGGAAAATGTTGATTTTCCTTTTCCATTATCTCATTTTCTTTGATCCAAATGAGCCCTAACTAGTTGATGTTTTCGCATGTGTGAAGCTGTATTTAACTTTGTAGTCTCTTCTTCAAGGTGAATATTTATGTGCTACAGGCATGTTGATCTGTTGAATTGTTTTAACTAAAGCCGTTTCCAATACAAGGTTTCTTTTTCACGAGCTTACAGGTGAAAAAAATGGAGAGGACACCTCCGATCGATGCAAGACATAAGATGTTATATGCCATTTCGCACGATGGGACTTGGGATTACCTTTTCGAGCTCATAACTTCATGCTTGAATGAGAGCTTCAATTAATTTTACGCTATCAAATCGTAAGATTATTAGCAATTATCAAACTATAGTTTAGATTAAAAGAATATGAATTGATATATCATGGGGATGATGATGACAATAATGATAATTGAAACAGCAAGTGTGATTGTAGCAGAATTGATTTATGTTCCGTTGTTAGGGAATCAGGGACAGAAACCCAGGATTAAATGAAACACCAAAGAGAATAACAAAAAAAAAAAAGGAGAGAATAAAGTGCATTCACTCACTGTCTTATTTGAAGACTAAACCTGGTTTTGTGTCAGAAAGCAAAATTTGTGGTGGGTAATTAATTAACTGCAGGATTACCGTACCACCTGCTGCTGCTGACATGGCACTTATCCTCTTTACTCCTTTTGTCCCACGTTGCCTCCTAACTTTCACTTCAACCCCACCATCTCCTTCTCGCTAGCGTGAGCTCTCACGTACCAACCGAAACCACCTTCCCCAACATCACCCCAATCCCCCAAAACGCACGCGCCATCCACTCATGCTCATCCGCGGACTTCCCCATCACATCAACGGTCCTTACTCCTCACACGCGCTCTTGAGCTTGTGACCCATTTCGGGAATGAAGGGCGCAAGTGTAATTCGCAATGCTTCCGAATAAAGAAGCTGCAACACTTGGTTTCGAAGTAACTGCACTGGGACTCCCCACACGCCCACTCACTAATCTCGACTTATTTATTATTCTGTGCGCTCAAGCCTATCATACACTAACGTATGATCCGTCCGATCAAACTATTATTCATATTATGGTCTATCGCCCTACTGTAAAATCACAAGTCATTACATCTAGCGGTGAAGTTGAGATTCACTTCACGACATTCTGTGAGATCTGACCATAGAGCGTTCTTTTTCCGTCAAATTATCCAACTTTTTCAGTTTCAGGCTTTGTTCTCTTCCCTCCTCCGGCAGAGCGTATCAAAGCAACTCAGCAAGCTAGCAGAAAATTGATGGAGCTTTAAAAATCACATTTTTTTTTATCACTTGGGTTTCAAGCTCTCTCTTTCTCTGACCCCTCTTCCATGGTAAACTACACTTGCTTCTGTTCTATCTCCTGTCTACTCCACTTTATCTGTGATCACGTTCTTCTAGGGAAAAAAACTTGAAAATTTAGTTCATGCACATTTTTTATTCTCGTGGTTTGATTCTGGGGTTTCAGGAACAATAGATTAGGGGTGAAGAGAGGTTCTGCATTTGCCTGGTACTTGTTAGATCTAGCTCGAATTGACCTGTTAAGTTTGATTTAAGACTTTCAGAAATGTAGCCGTGTGTGTTTCGTATTTTTGTTAGCTGTAAATCTTGTGGGTTTTATGTATTATCGGTGCGTGTCTTTACTCTTTAGTACTTCGATTTAAGGATACCCTTTGCTTCTTTACTTTTCTCATTTGTCAATATGAGCCATGCCTATACCTGTCTGTCACATCTTGGTATTCTCTGCCTTCTTCCTAATCGTTTTAGGTACTTTTGAAATAACCATCTTTCACTAAAACGACAAAGTTCTACTTATAGTGTCTCAGGTTGATTAATGCTGAGCTATGTGTCTCAGGTTGATCAATTTAAGTATTCCCTTTGCAGTGTGTTTTGCTTAACTATATGATTTGAACAATGTTGTTATCGGGAAAAACACGTTTCTATTAGAAAGAAGAATATACTTGGAGAACACACTCTAATTGGCTCAAAACTTACCGGGGAAAGGGGAAATACACAAAATACTGAAACTTTGCTCCTACGATTTCCTTTTAACCTTCATGGCTCTTCAAATCTTAGTTAGATGGGCCATATTTATTACATAAATTATACAAATTTAGATGAATCACATATTTCTGAGCACATAAATGAAACAGTTAATACCAAAAATCTCACTCAGTACATACAAACCTCTAAAAGTTGCATAGTATTTAAATTTATTTTTTCTAACAGTTTCTGTTTTAGTTCTTATGCTTGATATTACAGTCATTATTTCGCCTGACATTGTTTCAGAGCCTTTAGAACTTGTTTAAACATTAGTTGATACAGTTCATGCTCAGGTACCTGAAATTATCATTGAGTATGTTTACCCATATTAGGTATAAAATTATTCAGTTTCTTTACCTATAAACAAATAAAGATTAATCACGTATCTGAACCATATATTGCAGTAGGAAATTGCTTGGAGGCTCACCCTTTTTCTATTTTACAGGTCCATATCTCATAATGGGGAAGTCACCGGGAAAATGGATCAAAACAGTGCTATTTGGGAAAAAGTCATCCAAATCAAATATTTCAAAAGCAAGAGAGGTACTAATCTGATATGTCATCATGGGACCAAGCTTTTGCTTATTTCATTGAGTTCTAATAGTGGTTGTGTTTTCACCTGTTTTGGCAGTGATCAGTTCTCACCAATCACTTAATGTTTATATTGAAACTGTAATTAGGTTATATAATTGTCCTTGTTCTGTTGGTAGAATAACTGTCAAATTTATAAATTTAGTTTGATAAGGTTTTCCCTTGCATAGTAAAACTCCTGACTGCTTTTAAAACTTTGCAATGTAGAAACTTGTTAAACAGAAAGAAGGGCCAATTGCTTCCAAGGCATCAGAAGCTGAGTTCTCTTTTGATCCAACTCCCATTACTTTCGCTAGAAATGAGAGGGATCCAGGTCTGGAAAATAAGGATCCAGAAAATCTTATGCAGCCCAATCAAGTCGACGTTGCAGTACCTGATCATCAAGATGCCACTCCTGATCTGGATAGAATTATGCAGGAGGAAGCTGCAACAAGGGTGCAGGCTACTTCACCTGCTGATCCAGAGAAAATTAAGCAGGAGGAAGCTGCAACAAGGGTGCAGGCTACTTTACCTGCTGATCCAGAGAAAATTAAGCAGGAGGAAGCTGCAACAATGGTGCAGGCTACTTTACCCGCTGATCTAGAGAAAATTAAGCAGGAGGAAGCTGCAACAATGATGCATGCTACTTTACCTGCTGATCTAGTGAAAATTAAGAAGGAGGAAGCTTCAATGAAGGTGCAAGCTACTTTCAGGGGTTATTTGGTAATTTTCATACTGCTATATCATATACACCCCTAGTGATTGAATTGAGAATGCATAGTTTCAAGTGTAATCCAGAAGATGACATAAATGCAGACTGCAATAAAAATATAATCTGCGGGAGATTCATTTTTTCTTGTTCCCACAGCTGTAATGCTCATCAAGAAAATGACATCAGCTGTTAATTTTATTTTCTGCTTCTGTTCTGAATATTCTTGTAAATGTC
>QFDD01002317.1:0-18631 GCA_006871305.1 Vachellia collinsii | reverse complement strand
TAACCAGTCTAATTTTCAGCAATTCATTTATGCAGGTACAAAGGCAATGGGAGTATGGTATGGGGAACATGGGAAGAACCTACCAAGCAAAAAAGATGTGGGCAACTTGTACAAATCCAATGGAATAACCAAAATGCGTATATACGACCCAAATGAAGCCACCCTCCAAGCCCTAAGAGGCTCAAAAATTGAAGTCATTCTTGGAGTTCCTAATAATCAACTTCAATCAATCTCAGACCTTAATGCTGCGACAAATTGGGTTAACAAGTACGTTAAACCCTACTCAAGTGAAATCAATTCAAGTACATCGCTGTCAGAAATGAAGCCCATCCTGGTGAAGCTGCACATCCTCCGTCCTGCCGGCGATGTAGAATATTCGGAAAGCAATTTCAGTGGAAAACTTACATGGCTGAATCAAGGTGTCCACAGCCATAGACACTAGATTGATTCAAGACTGTTGTAGGCAGTACATAAATTCTTTAAGCAATTCAGTGGATCTTCCAACTCTTCTACAATGTTGTATTCATTCTGTTGGCGGTAACACCTGTAAATAAACAATTAATCCAAGTCGCGTTCGAGAACACTATCCTTAAGAGCTATTCTGCAACTACAGGCAAAGTAAGTTGCGACACTCCTCATGATTAAACAGATTCTTCCTGTAAGGATACAGGGATACAGAACTAGGGAAGGTAATAGAACTCAGCAAGGCAGAAAACCAGATGAGGGAAGAATAATGCTCAAAAGCTCAAGATCTATGTATAGAAACCTTGACTTGAAGCACCTTATATAGGCCACACCATTGTAGCAATGAAAAGACATTTTCTAAATGTTGATAGCCACAAAAGTCATTTAAGGAAAACGGTTTTTGGCATTAGTAATGAAAGGCCTTTTAAGGCCATCAATGTGTAATACCAAGGAGCAATTAAAAAAAAATTCAAGACATGCATTTATGAATTTTAATACTCCACTTAAATGGCTTTTAATTGTAAATACTTTATTACTAAAATATCTACTCTATTTTTTAAAAAGTCTATGATAAAATGTGTTCAGTTCACATTTTAACTTGCACACACAAGGTAGGGGAAATAACCGGATTTGTCTTCAGTGGACTTTTATTGTGCGCAAGTCATTTCCCCCCCTTAACTCATTTATTAGCCCAAGATCATATTTTATTAGATATTCACTTGGACCGTACATTTCCAAGTAATGTGGGACTCTTCCTTTGACACACCTACACATAATATTTACAACAATCTCCCAACATGTGTCAAAGGAAGTACCTTTAGCTAAACTACTCACATGTTTATAACCATTGTATCTGGTGGTTCTTAGAACTATGAACCAGACCTAGACTAATAACACATGGTACACAGAGATGTTAGTGAAGCCGACTTCTATGAACTAACAAATCTTAGTGTATACCAGAGGCATTAAGAGTCAGGTTATACCGCCATATTTCTGCTGTTAATGGTGTTTTTGTGCGTTAAGATGGCCATGAGTGTGCCTGGTGCATAACGAATGCTCTAGAGATTTCGCCACGATCTCATAGGAGCAACCCCAGTCCACATCCGTAGAGGTGATTTCATGAAATGTATCTTCATTTAGCACGCAATCCTGTAGGATTATAAAATCATTAAGAGCTTCCGCTCGCCTCACCAAAATGCATTCTAGCACTTTCCCATGCCATAGGAAGGGATCATATATTTATTTTAGTGCTAGCAGAACTGACAAACAACTTGTTCTTACCCATTGAACTTCCTTCATGGAATTAGCAATCATAGAGGTTGGGTTGCCATCGCTGTCAATTTCAAGTTGGCTTTAGTTCGATTCCCCTCGACTAATTTGTTTCTTCCCAAGGGGTTTTATTTATAGGTCTAATATATCAACTTTTAGTTTCACACAATCAATTGAGATACCTCCTTAAATTTTAAGCTAGCTTATTTGTTTGTACGAAATCTGGGATTTACTTGGTAAAAGGAAATAACTAAGGGCATCAGCAATACAAAGTGATTCGTAGGACGGGTATATGATCTAGAGACAGAAAGAGTGTACGATGCAAGAAAAGTGGTGATTGTTTTACTGAGATAGAGCTTGATACATAGTATAATGAGCGGGAGAAGATAAGAAGAAGAAGCATAAGAAGTCCTCCTCCGAGTACAACATGGCAAATAAATAGACAAGATTTCGAGTTGCTAGCCGTTAGATGGTTGTGATGCTTTTTTGAGGATCTAGGCAATGTGGATGCTGAATTCGTGGATTGCAATTGCTTGATCCGACGCCTACGGGGAGCTTGAGACGGTCGTGGGTAGGTGGACAGATGCTAGTATCGATGGAACGTGTGATCGCTGATGTTGGTCGTAGGTGTGTAGCCTCCTGTGGGCTTCGGTCGCTGGGTGGGCTTCTGTCGCTGGGACTGTCACTTGGCCTTTTACTGAACTATCCACATTGGTTGGGCCGAAGTCTGATTGAGCCCAAATCCACTTTTTTGGGCATACAATAATCTCCCACTCTCTGTGTTCACAGCATGTGGATGGGTAGAGTATGGAACACGGTATCGTGGCATCTCAGGCAAGTGCGTGCGACGGTTCATTTCCTATGTAGACATGGCACTATCTGATTCATCCGTAATTATTAGGATCGGATGGTTGCGTTTAAATTAGAGCGTCCTTCAAGGGTGAAATGATGAGGTGCGGTGTCCCCAGACGTGCAGATGTTTCCTACAATTTCCAACCTTTGGTCTTGATCTTTGGCCTCCTCTCTTTCATTTCTTCATTGCAATCTTGTGTTCTTAGTGCGTACCTCTTTCCACTCAATTCCTTCTCACTGTCTTTGCCTTCTTCCTCTCGAAATCATGTCTAGAAGCCCCTTTGATTCTAATGCATCTGTAGGGACCTTCCTATTCCAAGAGAGTTCGGTGGATGACAGTTCACCGACACCTTCCCTTGACCAAGAGTTAGGGCAAAAGGAAGAGGCGTAGCCCTTGGTTCGCCGTACACGGGCGAGTACTATCGCCCGTTCTGCTCCAGCCCAATGTTGCCTCTCGGAGAGCGGGTTCGATAGCCTTCGAAGCAACTATCCTTCCCTCTCATTGATTGAGAGGAAGGCCCCCAATGCTGGGGAATCTGTGAGCACGCTCGTCTATGAGTGGACAAGCCTGTTTGTAGAAGTCTTCTGGTACGAGGAGTGTGTTCCCTTGCCCCCTCTTCTCTACGACCTAGGCCGGTACGCCGACGTTGCTCCTGCCTAGTTGATGCCCAAAGTTTGGCGAATAGTGATGTCTCTCTAGGCCTTTGCCAGCCTGAGAGAGGATTTGTGATTTTCTGTTGCTGACCTTCCTTCGACCTATTATTTGGCCAAGAAGAAAGATGGTTTCTTTACTCTTAACTCTCCGCCCTGGTTTGTTGCCCCTGATCTCTGGCAACCAAATAAACGATCAGGGCTGGTCTGAACGATAGGTCTTTGTGAGGTCACATCAAATGGTGGCTGCCGGTGCCCCTGTTTACTCCTCTTGGAACTTCAAGAGTAAGCGCTTGTTAGTGCGTTCTGTTGGCTTTCTTGCTTGTGGCATTGTTGAAAACATTTTGTTTTTTTTGCAGCCTCCCCGGGTAAAGACAAGCTTCGGGGGGCCAATGAAGAGAACCTCCAGGTGATCTTGGGGGCCCCAAAGGGCGACAGGGACTTTCACCTCCTGTTGAAGCTGACAAACTCCCCCCACGGTATGTCCATTCTATCTTTGCTCATTGATCTTTGAGTCAGTCAATGTTAGTGACCTGATGATCAAGTGTTGTTTTGATAATTCGCGTTGCCATAAAAATAAGCCCACTCCCTCAAGAGGGAGGGTCACGCCAGCCCTCAACGTGAGAGAGATCAGGGCTCATCTTCGCCCTGTGGACACGAGGTCAAAGACGATGGTCCCTCCACTTATTGCTGCTGCTCCTGCCTCTACCAGCGGCGTCATTGATCTTTCAGTGTCCTCTCCTGCGTTGCCCATCCGTATTTCCCCTTCCCTTGCTTCTTCTGTCAAGACGGCTGTCCGTGAGGGCAAAGCTATCAAGGAGCCTCCGAAGGAGGATGAGTCGAATCCTCCAAGAGAATGAGGGTTAAGGATGAGGGGGCGATCGTGCCCTCGGACGTGGCAGAGCCTTCGGGGCTGTTCACCCTCAGAGACTCATCCAGTGTCATCCCGACATTTTGTCCTCAGCCATTGGCACTTGACCGAGTGGAGATGTTGGTTGAAGACTGTAGCAAGGCTGTTGATGACACCTTTATTTGGCTATTGCAGGTAACTACCGTCTTGTGTGTTCTTATGCCACTTCTTTGCATTATTCCAATCATACTCGTTGGTTGTATGATAGGGTCTGTTGAGCGTCACCATCCTCGTGCACGAGCTTGCGGACATGGAGGGGTTCCTGGCAACAGTTGACGAGGAAAGAGATGCCTACCTCTGTGAAGTGGCTGCTAAAGAGAAGGAGCTTGTCTGCATTCAGAATCTAATGTGCAACCAAAAGGAAGTTGCAGTAGCCACTGGCGAGAGCGCTGAGCTTGCCAAGGCTGAGGCCAAGGAACTCGGGCAGATGCTGGAGAGGGTGAGGCTTGACCGAGATGTCTTGAACATAGAGGTCGTTACCCTTAAAGAGGATGTCCGCACAGTGGAGATCGAGGCATACATGCGCGTGAGGACTCAGGCTTTGTGGGAGCATGTGGTAGGGACGTCCACCCGATGGGACCTTGTTGGGACCATTGCCTCGTACGAGGCTACTTGCTGTCGCACCTTCGAGCTGACCCCTTTGAGGGTGTGGGTGAAGCATCTGCGGCAGGTGTCGGAGGAGGCGTGGGGGTGGCAGGCCCGACACTAGAGGGGAGACCTCGACTCACGGAGGGACGAAGGCAGCAACTGCAGTGCTAGGGGGCGACACAGACATGACCGAGGCCGGGGGGCCAGGCTCTTAAAACTTTCTTACCCTTGTGGGGTATGATTTTGGCCGTATGTGGCCTTTATTAGGGTTCTTAATTTGCTGCCCTTGTAGGGCATGGATATTGGGGGGTCTAAGGTGGCCCTATTGGAATTTTGTTTCAATGTTAATGCCAAGCCATCATGCTTATTCTCTTTATTTTCATTGTCATTGTGTTGTCGTTCTAGTGACAGGTCGTGGGCGCCTAGTTTGACGGTATTAGTGATTGAGTAGTCGTGGCTAGACTTTCTGTGTTTGATAGAAGCGTGAATTTAGCATGCATGTGATGATGCAGAATCATTGCTCAGGCTGTGTTGGGCTTTTCAGAGTGCAGTTGAGACAGAACGCTATCTATCGTTGTAGACTTGGCCCATACGATCATTGAAGTCTTAGGGGATAAGACGAATGATACGCATTTCTTTAAGTATGGTCGACAACCTAAATGGTACAAGCATGGAGTCATAGCCAGTTACAAGAAAGGGAAAGTGACGTAGCAGTCTGACATCTAGATTCATAGACGGCGTGAGAGCCTAGGCAACAAAGGTTAATAGGAGGGCTTAAGTGTCCAGGCCTAAATGAATGGTTAGGGCAATGAACCCCGTACATAAGTGGAAGGGAGTGAAATTAGCACCCACTATCAAGTAGAAGCAGGGTGAAGCTGTCTCTATTCGTGTAGAGGCGTCTAAGTCAGGACTAGGTTAGGCCATAATGACTCGTTGCTTGCCAATAGGGGGTGGCGTCTGAGCCGTAGTCTAGCTAAGCTGTGGTAACCTGACTTTGTCGTTGACTGGAGGGTTGTAAAGACTTGTCAGCTAGTGAGGTCTGTTGGACCTAAGCTTGGCAACGAGCTCGTTGTGAACATCGTTGGTAACTTGTGCAGTCATGTTGGCTCGCTAGACTAGGTGTCAGTCGTTGGGTGGTGTCTTTCTTATACGTGCATCTTGTTCCATGCTTACATCTTGCAAGGTTAGTCAAAGAAGCAAGCAAGATATGCTAAAGACGATGTGGTCAGACTAGTCCATAGTGACCCCCGATATTATAGCACAGGCCGTCAGTCGCTTATGGGTGTCACGTCATTGGACGTATGTCATCATCCCGAGGGGACTCGATAAAGAGGTTAGTCACATACGATCAAGGAATTGACATTGAATGTAAAGCATATGTTAAAAGTGGTACCTTTTCAAGTGGATCGTGTTCCAGATCCTAGAGATCGGTCATCCCTACTTGTCACTTAACTAGTAGGCTCCTCTGCTGACTATGCCATTTATATGATATGGGCCTTTGTACGTCAAGCCCAGTTTGCCATCACATGGGTTTTGAATGTTCAGGAAGACCTTCCTAAGAACCCAGTCCCCCACTCTGAACTTCCTGGCACGCATGTTCTTGTTGTAATATCGTGCTACTTTTTGCTAGTAGAGAGCCATGGTGATCATCGCTTACCCTGTCTTTCATCGAGGAGGTCCAGTTGGTTGTGAAGGGCTTGATCATTGGACTCTTAGTCTGTCCAGGCATATCATAAGGATGGCAGTCCGACCTTGACAGGAATTATAGCTCTGACTCGTAGACAAGGGAAAATGGGGTTTTGCTCATCGCAGTACGGGTCGTAGTCCGATAGGCCCACAGCACAGAAGGTAGCTCTTCCACCCATCTTCCTTTGGCTTTATCCAACCGTTTTTTGAGCGAGGCAACCAAAATCTTATTGCTGGACTCAGCCTGTCTGTTGAACTAGGGGTTCCTTGGTGTTGAGAAATGTAATGTAATCCCCAGTTGTAACAGAAGTCAAGGAAGCATCTCCCGATGAACTAAGACCAATTGTCACAGACGATCTCTTTTGGAAGGCCAAATCTACAGATGATGTTTTTCCAAACGAATTTGACGACCTCTAGCTCTTGTATTTGGGTGTAGGCCCCTGCTTCGACCCACTTGGTGAAGTTGCTTGTTTGCCAAACACTTAAAAAGCACTTTTACGTAAGTCGAGATAAAACTTCTCTCACATAGTTACCTCGGATTACATAAAATCACTTAAAAAAGCTATTCCCAAACATACCCCGGTCACGACCAGCATAAAGACAACCTTCCCAGGAGCCATGGGAAGCTTGCCGGCGATGTCTATCCCCCGTTTCATGAAGGACCACACTAGTGAAGTGGCATGGAGCAGCTCTGGGGGCTGACGGGTGACGTGGCTGAAGTGTTGGCATCAATCGCATCGTTTGGCCATATTCTGGGCGTCCTTCTACAACATTGGCCAGAAGTACCCAGACTTAAGTACCTTTTGCGCTAGGCTTCATCCTTCGGAGTGGTCTCCGCATTCCCCTTCGTGGAATTCCCTGAGGACAAACTTGGCCTCTTGGAGTCTGACACATCTGAGGAGTAGGCCTGTGTATGACCGTTTGTACAACAGGTTGTTCAATACACAAAATCTGGTGGCACAGACATTTATCCTCCAAGCTTCATTTATGTCATCTGGCACAATTCCCACTTGCAAATATTTGAGCAAAGGGCTTCACCAGTCCCACATCAAGCTGTTAGAGAAGGTATTGCCCGATCTTTGCTAGATAGCTGGGAATTGCAAGTGCACCATGGGAACTGACTCTACCTCGCTAGTGGTGACGACGATCTAAGGCCTGCGAGGGCATCAACCTCTTGGTTCCCTTCTCGGTTGATCTAGGTGATGCGGAACTCCTCAAAGCTGCTTAAAAGATCGCTGGCTAAGCTGTGATAGGCCTACATTCAGGGGTCTCTCGTTTGGTACATCCCGTCAATCTGTCGCATGACTAATTGAGAGTCGCATCTGATTTCTAACTTGGTGGCACCGACCTCACTGCAACCCTGCGATGAAGGCCTCATATTATGCCTCGTTGTTGGTAGCCTTAAATTCGCAATGGACCGACTGTCGTAAGACCAGTCCACTTGGGGATGTTAGTACAATCCCTAAACCCGTTCCTTTGACATTTGAAGCACAGTCAATGTGCAGCGTCTACTTACCCTAGTCAGACCCTTCGTCTACACATGAAGCTTCTCTATTTGCCAGTGGCTGTAAGTCAAGCGTAAAGTCTAATGTGAAGTCTGCTAGAGCTTAGGACTTGATGGCGGTCCGCGGGTGGTATGTGATGTCGAACTCGCTGAGCTTAATGGACCACTTGACCAATATGCTAGAGAGGTCAGGTTTATGGAGAATACTACACAGGGGGTAGGATGAAATGACCATGACAGGATGTCACTGAAAATGTGGTTGCAGCTTCCAAGACGATGATACTAGAGAGAGGATCGACTTCCCCAACTGTGAGTATCGAGTCTCGGTGTCTAGCGAAGTCTTACTGGTGTAATACATCAGTCGTTGCTTTCCTTGGTCTTCCCTCACCAGGATGGCGCTAACGGCTTTGTGTGATGCTTACAGGTACAAAAACAAAGTTTCTTTGGGGGAAGGCTTGCTCAAAAGTGGAGGGTTGGTCAAGTATTGCTTCAACCCTTGCAGTGCCGTCTCTCATTTGTCACTCAACTCAAACGTTTTGTTCTTTCTAAGGGCGTCAAAGAACAAGTGATATTTCTTAGATGACCATGAGATGAATCTGTTGAGGGCTGCGATACACCTTGTGAGTAGATGGATGTTTCTAACACAGGTTGGTGAAGGAATATCTAGGATTGCAGCAATTTGCGTTGGGTGTGCTTCAATCCCATGCTGGGAGACACGGTAACCCAAAAACCTTCTAGATGCCACTCCAAATGAGCACTTCTCGGGGTTGAGTTTCATATTGTATTTTCGGAGTAAGGAGAAGGCCTGACCGAGATGCGTCATGTGGTCTTTGCCCTTGAGAGATTTGACGAGCATGTCATCAATATACACTTCCATTGTCTTGCCTAAGTGATCTGCAAACATGCTGTTGACTAATCGCTGGTACGTGACACCTACATTTTTTAAACCAAATGGCATCACTTTATAACAATAGATGCCACGCTCAGTTCAACTTAAGGGTTTAATAAGGGTGTTAGACCCTTTTTCCACTTATCAATTTATTTACCTCAAATCATGGATATTCAACCTATCCAATATAATTATCCAACACTTATAAGTTGAAAATAAAATTATAACTTGAGTACTTAATTACAAATTTTACCTCATAAGCCCATTCCCAAATTAACTTGAGCCATTCCTCTACCTTTATGATTCCTCCTTGCCTTTGCCTTTACTTAAGCATGTACCTAGAAGTTTGTATTTTGGGGAGGATGAGATTTCTTGAAAATCTCCTTAGCAAAATATACTAACAGGCACATTAATATGCATGATTATTACTATAACTATCTATGACTATGAGCATATCTTACTACATACTGCTAAACTGAACTAGCATATGGCCAATGCAAAACATAAGCAAAATTTGCATGTCAATATCACGTAGTTCAATCAACTCATAAAATCATGGCAAACAATCATATTAACAATTATAAGTATTATTAATGTAAGAGTTACTATAGTTGCTACCTGGTATACTTAAAATTGCCTGGGCATACTTTACTCTGAGCTCATGAATTTGGTAGACTCTCATGATATCTCCCACGTATCTGGATTGCTCTTTTCCTCTTCCTTTTTTCTTCCTATCCTTTTTCTCTTTTGTCTTTTTCCTTCTCTTTCTTTCTCTCTCCCTCCTCTTTTGTACGCTTTCTTCTTTTATTTCTCTCTCTGTTTTTTTTCTTTTCTTTTTCTTTCCTTCCTTCCTTCCTTCCCTCTCTCTTTCTGTCCTTCCTCTCCTTGGCGTGAATGTCTCCTTCTGATGGTCTTATTTATAGCCAACGTTTTGGCTTGGTGAGCAAGCATATTTGCTTGCTTGCCATGTGTAGGGACCCACTTTTTGTTTTTGTTTTTGTTTTTTTAGCTTCGCCTTCCGGGTTGCACTGATATATGATAACACAACTTTTCACCAAAATCTTTTATTACATAAGTACCACCTCTTTTTACTCTTTCGTATGGCATACTGATAATATCAATTGGATAACTCCAAGCCTCTTAAATTAATTATTTTCTTTTTCTCCTCTAATTTTCTTATGGAAATTCCTTTTTGAAACTCCTTTGATCTCTTGACCAATCCATCAGCATAGGAAATTTATATAAGTCAAGAGCCATATGTCTAATTTTTCTCTATCTTAAACTCTTTCTGGAAGTACCTTTTTGGGACTTTCCTAAGTTTTCCTTTTTCTGAGCTTTCCTGCACTTTTCATTTTTTTACAGGCAAACTACTTTGAACTTAAGTATGAAACTATTTTTATAAATTCACATAATCCTCAAGCTATTTTTCCCACTTCTGCCATAATTATCTGAGGCCTCTAGGTATTTTAAATAATTATATTTGGCTCAAAATCCCATAATTAGCGAAATATTAATTAATTACTAAAAATTCACTTTGAGGTTATTTCTACTCGCTTAACTTCAATCTTGTCTCAAATATGTTTCCTACAATTTCTGAGCTATTTATCCTTGCTTTGGAATCAAATATCTGAGGCATCTCTGAATATTTTAATTAGTTATTTATTAAATATCCGAATATTAAATTACCTTTAAAATTCTCATAAAAGTTATTCTTGTCATTCTGACTTGAACCAGGCCTCAATTAATGATCAGTGAATTTTTCTCTATCTTTTGGGATTTTCTAATATTTTGGTCAGACTTTGACCAAAATGTTCTTTGACTTTTCATTAATTACCAAAATGCCCTTGAATTTCATAAATGGCAATTTGGTACCTTAAATGTTAATATTTCCACTTCAGCAACATTTTTAAAATGACTCTACCATCCTTAAATATCAAAAGTGACACTTTAGTCCCTTACTTTTTAAAAATGATCATTTTACCCTTACTTTTTCTGTTTGACAGAGTGACACTTTTACTCTTTCAGACCATTAATTAATCCTTAGTCACTTGTTTAGCCTTTTTATCCAGTTATTGAAAACCTGGATATCAAAAGGTGTTCAGTTCACATTTTGACTTGCACACACAAGGTAGGGGGAATAGCCGAAGTTATCTCTAGTGGCCTTTTATTGTGCGCAAATCATTTCCTTCTCTTAACTCATTTATTAGCCCAAGATCACATTTTATTAGATATTCACTTGGACCTTACATTTTCAAGTAATGTGGGACTCTTCCGTTGACAGACCCACTCACAATACTTACAACAAAGACTCTTAGCCTCCAACTCCAAGCAATGCCACCTTCACTGCTCCTGCTAGTTCCTACATGAAACCAATCACCACTTTCTTATCTAACCATGGATCTCCACTTCTTGCCAATATATATCCTTATTTTGCATATGTTAATGACCAGAAAAATATTCCTCTTGCTTTGCTTTGCTCACTCAACAATGATGCTGGATATCAGAACCTGTTTGATGCATTGTTGGATTCTATGTATGCTACTTTGGGGAAGAATGGAGGGTCCAAGATAAAGATTGTTGTGTCTGAAAGTGGTCGGCCTTCGGCTGGTGGAGTTGGAGCTACAGTGAATAATGCAGCAACATACTACAATAATTTGATTAATCATGTTAAGGGTGGGACCCTCAAGAGGCCTAATGGACCTATTGAGACTTATTTGTTTGCCATGTTTTATGAGAACTTGAAGCCTGGTGCAGATATTGAGAGCCATTTTGGTCTTTTTATGCTCAACAAATCACCAAAATACCGAGTCGCTTTCAATTGATGAGGGTTTGGTTACAATGGAATGTCTATATAACTTGAATAAGGCAGCTACATATGAGCCAGCTAGCCCATTTATGAGGGGGAATTCCACATGGGTCCTAAAGAGTAGAAAGTACTACAAAAAATCCTTCAAAATCAAGAAATTAATGTGGAGTCCGAAAAGACCTGGGGGATATTATTTGTAAAAGCGAAAAAATGAAATTGCCCTCTGTTGATCAGAATAAGTTACTTGTTATTTGTGGTGCTCAAGTTGTTATTTAAGGTACTTCAATTGTCAATACAAATTTTAATGGAGGGCAGTTTGATTTTTTCGCTTTTACAAATAATATCTCCCAGATCACTTGGGACTCCACATTAATTTCTTGATTTTGAGGGATTTTTTTGTAGTATTTTCTACTCTTTGGGACTTGTGTGTAATTTCTCCTTATATGAGTGTACTAAATTATATTGAATAAGTATCTTGAATAAATAGATCCAAAGCCTTGGGAATAGTAGAGTGATACTTTATATTTAATTAGCACTAGAATTATACATAATATTAATAATATTGTTAGAAAAATAAGGTTAAATTATACAAACTCCCCTGAACTTGGGTCAATTGTATATAACAGTACCACTAATATTTCAAAGTTTAAATTTACCCTAGAATAACCGCTATTTGTTTAACAAAAGTTGTCGCATCAGATTAATAGAAAAAAATGTGTGGCATCTTATGCAACTTCATAATTTTAAAAAACCCCAGTAAAATTTTGTAACAAGAATTTGTCAATAATTTTCCCAATTAATCTGTTAACAATTAATTTTTTAAAAATAAAAAATAAAGAATTAATAGAAAAAATTTTAATTTAAAAATTTAAATAACAATTATGATCAGTTGATTAAAAACTGGATTTATTCTTATAACAGAAAAAACTGGATTTATTCATAATATTAGTAATAATGTCTGAAACATATATAATAGACAAAGTAACAGATAATTAATAATCAATAGAATAAAAATAATAGTACTGTTAAACCTTTTTACATAAATATTTCTAATCTAAAATCTTAACAAAAAATTAAGATCAGTTGATTAAAAACTGGATTTCTATTTAACTTAACATTTTAAATTAAGTTTGATCCTCTGTAAAAATGAAGAAATGTGCCTTGGTCGGTCACAATAGTGAAATTGATTCATAGCCAGTCAAGCTAGGGAAGCCGAGTTCAATATGGACGAAGTTTAAAACTTTGTGGATGATTAAATTGTATTTGAATGTTTTGAATTTTTTGCGAAGACAATTCAGTTTCTTTTTCGCCTTTGTTGAAATTAAGGGATTGTTAAGCTATTGAAATATGTATGCAATTTTCTTCAAGAATAAAACAATTCAATACACTATTACAAATGTACTGTTTTGAAACAAATCGATTTGCTTCAACTTTTTTGATATATCTCTACCTCTATGGGAGAGAAGAAATTTTAAGTTCTATATTTATAAGCCACATAGTTAAATTGTTCATATGAATGAACAATTTTTCTTTCATTTAGTATAGTGTTGATTTTATTCTCATGGGGTATAATGGATATTAAATAGAGATAAAGTTTAAAAGTTATTGAATTTGAAAATAGAGTTAATGAAACTTAATGTATTTATATATATATAAAATATGTAAAAGCGGCTTATAAAAAGGATTATATAAGTATTTTTTTGGTAAATGTGAAAATTTAATGAACAAGGTGATTATCCAGTTGCAATTGGTATGTATATTTTACTTGTGAAGGGGGTAAAAATAATCATTATGTTTTAAAGTGGGGGAATTTTAACATTACCGTTAACATACAAAAACAACCGTTTCTTTTTTTCACCGTGAGTCACATTCTTTTATTTTATTTTTTTCCATTGGGCTTCTTTCCTTCTCTCTCACTTTCCCTTACTTCCCCAACAAGATTTCACCCGATTTCTCACACCATCTACAACATGAGAAGTGAGAGAGAAGGAAAGAGAAACAATAACAAAAAAATAAAATAATAGGACCCACAAAAAAGGCAGACGGCGAGAAAGTAAGAGAAAAGAAAGGAGAAACAATAAAAAAAATAATGAATGGGACTTACAAGAAAAAAAAGAAGAAAAAGAGACTGTTGTTTCTGTGTGTTAACAGCAATGTCAAAATGTCTTACTTTTAGAATTCAATAACTATTTTTACACCCTTCAAAAGTAAAATATGATAGCTGCATCTGAGCAAACACTTATTTACTACATTTGCACATTTTTCTTTTTTTTTTTCAACATCCACCGAAATATCTTTTATTAATTAAATTCAGGCCTAATTAGTTACCGTTAGCTAGGTGGCCCAACTCATCTTTTTTGTGTTTGGTCCAACAATGCTCACAGCTAGCTAGGCTGAGGTTCTTAAATAGTTAATAATAAATAAACACTGTAGATTGTAATGCATGGATTGCATAGGGTTAGAACCGGGAATTAGGGTCGGCCCGGCCCATTAGGGCCGGCCCGTTTAGGCCCTAGTACCCAAATTCCCATGCATATATATATAATATGTAAAAGCGGCTTATAAAAAGGATTATAGAAGTATTTTTTTGGTAAATGTGAAAATTTAATAAACAAGGTGATTATCCAGTTGCAACTTGTATGTATATTTTACTTGTGAAGGGGGTAAAAATAATCATTATGTTTTAAAGTGGGGCAATTTTAACATTACCGTTAACATACAGAAACAACCGTTTCTTTTTTTTACCGTGGGTTGTAACATCCTGAGGTATTGTCTCTGTTTAGCCGCCCTTAGGCATAGGGTTTTATCCTTTTGGGATCCCATAGTCACTCAAAAGGCGCCTCGGATGTCAAAGGCCACACCTTGACTACATATATGGCTTTTACTTTGGACGAGTCTAACCGATGTGGGACTTAAGCGCACCCTGCCTACTGCGTCTCCCTTCCCCCTTCACCCACTCCAGGGTCCTCAAGGTGTTAGATCCCTAGCCGCTCTTGGTGTTACATGGGTCACATTCTTTTATTTTATTTTTTTCCATTGGGCTTCTTTCCTTCTCTCTCACTTTCCCTTACTTCCCCAACAAGATTTCACCCGATTTCTCACACCATCTGCAACATGAGAATTGAGAGAGAAGGAAAGAGAAACAATAAAAAAATAAAATAATAGGACCCACAAAAAAGGCAGACGGCGAGAAAGTAAGAGAAAAGAAAGGAGAAACAATAAAAAAAATAAATGAATGGGACTCACAAGAAAAAAAAAAAGAAAAAGAAACTGTTGTTTCTGTGTGTTAACAGCAATGTCAAAATGTCTTACTTTTATAACTCAATAACTATTTTTACGTCCTTCAAAAGTAAAATATGATAGCTGCACCTGAGCAAACACTTATTTACTACATTTGCACATTTTTTCATTTTTTTTTCAACATCCACCGAAATATCTTTTATTAATTAAATTCAGGCCTAATTAGTTACCGTTAGCTAGGTGGCCCAACTCATCCTTTTTGTGTTTGGTCCAACAATGCTCACAGCTAGCTAGGCTGAGGTTCTTAAATAGTTATTAATAAATAAACACTCTAGATTGTAATGCATGGATTGCATAGGGTTAGAACCGGGAATTAGGGCCGGCCCGTTTAGGCCCTAGTACCCAAATTTCCATATTTTTCTAGGCCCGACCCTCGAGAGGTCGGGCTCGAGCCGGCCCCCGGGCCTGTCCACTGTTCATCTTTTTTTTTTTAAAAAAAAAAATACACTACTTTTTACACAATACAATTTTCTTGCTAAAAAATATAAAAAATCATATCTAAATAAATATATCAAAAATAATAAACACTCTGAAAATCTTAAGCTTAAATTCACAAATCATATAACATAAGCTTCTTTCTTCATCAATTATCATCGCTATCTTCAATTTTAAGAATATTTGCATTTGACCAAGCTTCATTAGGAATAGGTTCAGAAGGCTTTGCTTTAGCGAGATAAAAAATATTAAGTATTTCATCTGTAACACCATAATCATCATCATTTTAAGTTTTTGCGACAAATAATAAACCAAAATCATAAATTTAAAATATGTTTATTATGTAAAATACATATAAATTATTAAAAAAATATATAATAAAATTATGGCGGGCCTAAAAGGGCCGGCCCTCGACCCATTAGGGCTGGCCCTTTTAGGCCCATTTCCTTTTAAAAGCTCAAAATCATAGGCCCGGCCCTCCAATTAAACGGGCTTAATCAGGCCGAGCCCTAAAATTCCCGGCTCTACATAGGGTACAATAATTCTTAGTCATATAACTAATTACCTATTTAGTTTCAATTTGTCCACCTAGTTTAGTTTGGCTCTAAATATCATCTTAAGTTGATTAAACTATACAAATTCTGTTAATATTAATATGAATATTTACAATTACAACAGTGTATTAAACCCCTCCACACACACATAGACACACACACACACACACACACACACTCTCTCTCTCTCTCTCTCTCACTCAATGCTTTAATAGCAATACAGTCATAAACCATATGTGTATTGTAACATATCCCTTGGAAAAAGCTTGAACTTACCTAAGAAGGTCACAGGGGCAATCCCACACAAAGCCCAAAAATAATAATACAATATAATTATAGTATACAAAATTTTGCAACAAATAGAGTCGGAAAAAGGGTTAAGCCCGTCAGATCGATCTGATTAAACCCGTTTAATTGGAGGGTTGATTTTATGATTTTGAGCTCTAAGAAGAAAACGGATCAGACCTAATGGATTGTGGGCTTAAAAAGGTCAGTCCTGCACGGTCCATTTAAGCTCGTCAGAATATATATATTTTAATTATTTGTATTATTAATATAAAAGGATAAAACACACGTGAAAATTCAAACCCAAAAGTCAAAATCTACCTCTCATCTTCCATCACGTAGCAATCACACTCACAAACTGAGTCACTGACACTCCCTTATTCCTATTGTCTCCTACTCTCCTAGCTCATAGCCCTTTCCTTCGGTCACTCCACTCGACCACTCTCAATCAGTTTTTTTAGTCAAATACTGTGAACAGTCAAATAACAAGTGAACAAGTTTGGGGAACATTTTTTTATTATTAAAATATCCCGCAAGCCCCCTCCCCCATAACCCCACCCCAAATGAAAAAAATTATTATTTTTAAATCCCTCCCTCAGCAAAAAAATTATTATTTTCTAATCTAAAATCAGATCAGTTGATTAAAAACTGGATTTGTATTTAACTCTTAACTTTTTAAATTAAGTTTGATCCTATGTAAAAATGAAGAAATGTGCCTTGGTCGGTCACAATAGTGAAATTGATTCATCGCCGGTCAAGCTAGGGAAGCCGAGTTCAATATGGAAGAAGTTTAAAACTTTGTGGATGATTAAATTGTATTTGAATTTTTTTCGAAGACAATTCAGTTTCTTTTTCGCCTTTGTTGAAATTAAGGGATTGTTAAGCTATGCAAATATGTATGCAATTGTCTTCAAGAATAAAATAATTCAATACACTTTTACAAATGTACTGTTTTGAAACAAATCCACTTGCTTCAACTTTTTTGATAGATCTCTACCTCTATTTATAAGGGAGGGAAGAAATTTTTAGTTCTATATTTATAAGCCACATAGTTAAATTGTTCATATGAATGAACAATTTTCTTTCATTTAGTATAATGTTGATTTTATTCTCATGGGGTATCATATTAAATACAGATTAAATTTAAAAGTTATTGAATTTGAAAATAGAGTTAACGAAATTTAATGTATTTATATATATATAATATGTAAAAGCGGTTTATAAAAAGGATTATAGAAGTATTTTTTGGTAAAGGTGAAAATTTGACAGACAAGGTGTTTATCCAGATGCAGTTGATATGTATATTTTACTTTTGAAGGGTGTAAAATAGTCATTATGTTTTAAAGTGGGGGCAATTTTAACATAACCGCCGTTTCTTTTTTTCTTTTTTTACCGTGGGTCACATTCTTTTATTTTATTTTTTTCCCTTTGGCTTCTTTCCTTCTCTCTCACTTCCCATCATTTCCCCAATAAGATTTCACCCGATTTCTCACACCATCTACAACATGAGAAGTGAGAGAGAAGGAAAGAGAAACAATAAAAAAAAAGAATAAGACCCACAAAAAATGCAGATGTAGGGAAAGTGAGAGAAAAGAAAGGAGAAACAATAGAAAATCATAAAAGAATGGGACTAAAAAAAAACAAAAAACAAAAGAAACCGCGATTTCTGTGTGTTAACAGCAATGTCAAAACTGTTCTACTTTTAAAACATAATAACTATTTTTACACCCTTCAAAAGTAAAATATGACAGCTGCAACTGAACAAACACTTGTTTACTACATTTGCACATTTTCACTTTTTTTTTCCCAACATCCACGGAAATATCTTTCACTAATTAAATTTAGGCCTAATTAGTTACCCTTAGCTAGGTGGCCCAACTCATCCTTTTTGTGTTTGGTCCAACATGGTTCCCAGCTAGCTAGGCTGAGGTTCTTAAATAGTTATTAATAAATACTCTAGATTATAATGCATGGATTACATAGGGTACAATACTTCTTAGTCATATAACTAACTTACCTATTTAGTTTCAATTTCTCCACCTAGTTTAGTTTGGCTCTAAATATCATCTTAAGTTGAGTAAACTATACAAATTCTGTTAATATTAATAAGAATATTTACAATTACAACAGTGTATTAAACCCACACACCCACACTCTCTCTCAACGCTTTAATAGCATATAATCCTAAACCATGTGTGTACTGTAACATATCCCTTGGAAAAAGCTCGAACTTACCTAAGAAGGTCATAGGGGTAATCCCACACAATGCTCAAAAATAATAATACAATATAATTATAGTATACAACAGTTTGCAACAAATAGAGTCGGAAAACGGGTTAAGCCCATCGAATCAATCCGATTAAACCTGCTTAATTAGAGTGTTGATTTTGTGATTTTGAACTCTTAGATGAAAATGGACCAGCTCTAATGGATTATG
>QFDD01002316.1:0-18666 GCA_006871305.1 Vachellia collinsii | reverse complement strand
CAACATATAGATCATCACACTTACATGAATGTAGTCTTGAATCTGTGTTCATTTTGTTCATATGATGTGATTGTGAAGATATGATTGTATTCTTTAATTTTTGTGGGCAGTATAATCGAGACTCCAACATCTCTGACTTCTTATGCTGAAGTCTTTAGGGAGCCGCCTTATATCAATTGTATCAAGGAAATCTGTCTGAATATGAATTGTGAGAAATCAATTCTAGATCAAAATTTTGAAAAGGATTTGCTATCATTGATAATTATATTATTGCGTACTGTGCACCAATATTTTAAAATGAATTTGTTATTTAAAATAACCTTTACCTATCAATCTACTAAAAGAAACTAATTAACATTTTTTTTTTTGGCTTGAAGTCAACAAAACTTCCCTTCTATTGCATATCAAGTCCTGTTGACTTTTTTTTGCCCAAAAGTCCTGTTGACTTGCTATGAAGTGAACTTGTTATTTTAAAAACAAATAAAAAATAAGTCACTTCAGAAATAGTGAAGAAGAATATAAACATCCACTATATCTCTGTAAAACACAAAAACAAACCGTTGTAAAATACAAAACCAGATGCCTCATACAATCTGTTTAACTTGCAAGGTTATGTTATTTTTAATGTTGAAATTGCTATTGAAATAATTTATCATTCTTGTTCAAGTACATGATAATCACAATCATTGCAATTCATCCGTCAACTTACATGTAGATTATTGATAACCTTAAATTTTTTTTTTTTGTTCTCTTTTGAAATGCATTTAACATTATGGACTTTTAATGAAATTACAAATGAATTAATATTAAATATTAAGAGAGTTATTTGCATTGATGTTAAAGTTTAAGGGTGTTTATCATAAAGCTTTAAAGGTTAAATATTATTTATGCACAACCTACATTTTAGAGGATTTTGCATATTTTAAACTATATTTTATAAAATCAGGTAAAAAAAACTATATTTTATAAAATCCAATTGCTTCTAATTTGCATTCGTTTGATTTGTAATCTTATTTATTTTTTGTTAGAGTCATTATAATTTTTGGTCATCCCTTTTTTTTCGTTGGGAGTAATTTCCCCTTAGCTTATTATATAACCGGTAAAAAGTCTGAGGGAATAGTGCCTCGATGGACAATATAGGAGTTCAGCAGTAAACCAGGAACTAGATAGTAGATACAAAGATACGTCCACAAGGGAGTAGAAAAGCAAATCTCTTCAATAATCGATATGGCTCCTCCCAAAGTTCTCATGGTTGCTAATCTAATTGTGGATTTTTTTTTTTTGGGTATTTTTCATGACTGGCTTTGCGAATTTTGGCACTTACAGGCTTTCGTGGCTTACAGGTCGCAGAGAAGCCTAGCATTGCCCTTTCGATTGCCTCTGTTCTCTCTCGTGGTCAGGTACTCTGCCCTGTGCTATGCCTCTACTTGCCTGCTCGCAATGCTGAAACCTCAAGCTTTAGTTTAGTCCATTACTGGTTTACTGATGCAGCACGAAAAAGAAAAAAGAGGGACTAAACGAGTCTAAATGTTGGGGATTGGATTCTAATTGATGGGAGTTTCATTCCTGCTATATATAACTTTAGCATACCAGTTTTTAACTTTAGCCTGGTATTTGTATTTGTAATATTTATGATATATTGAAACTTAGTAACTAGTAATAACTCTTTATTTTCTAATCCTCTTTCATCTGGAACTTGATTCATTTTTAATATATTATTTTAGTGGGATTTACAGCTTTGGTAAACGACGAAACAATAAATCTTTTAGTAAGATGTTAATTGTTAAAGCTTTCTTTAGTTTATGAAATAAATTTCATTCATCGGTCTCTTAACTTTTGCCTATTTGTTGTTAAATTTGAACCAGCTCATACTATTGTGCTTTTGTGCTGTTCTGTTCTGAACAGTCAATAGGTTCCATTTCTTGGCTTAGAATGTCCTTTTTTTGGCACGTTAGTCTTGGAAGTGTCTTTCACTAATGTAGGACATGTTGTATGCAGATGTCTACACGAAAAGGAAGCACAGAAGTTCACGAATTTGAGGGGACATTTCTTGGATCCCGTGCACACTTTAAAGTAACATCAGTTATTGGGCATATATATAGGTCTTTTTCTGATCAACTGTGGAAAATAAATACTTAATTCTTAGGACTGTTATGAATAATGTATTATATATTGGCATTCACTTCATCATCACTCATTCCTGACTCAACAAGAATAAAATTGCATCCATACTTTCTGATTCATGGCTTACTCTCTTTCCTTCAGAATAAATTTCTGGTATCGAATGCTTTATGGCATTATGATCTTGTACTCCTCCACAAAGACCAAATACTTAACTTTTCAAATATTTGTAAGCCAACTTAACTTTTCATGGAGGAAAATTTTTAAAACTGTGTCGTGTTTTTTTTGAGAATGAGTCATGTCATATTTATTGAGTTGATTATGCTCACATATGGGTGTTATTTGTACAAGCCTAAGCTTTCGTTGATTCAATATTAAACAGTCTTTCTGCCTCTCTTGTCAATTTAGTGTAGATTTTCCCGCTAAATATCAGGATTGGACAGCTACAGATCCATCAGATCTTTTTCAAGCTCCAATTATAAGGAATGAATCAAACCCAAAGGTAATTCTTACAGCTATGCAGTTCAAATTTGGGGAAAATGGGTTTCTTTTCTTTTGTCTTTGATACACCAAAGTGAGAGCCAATTGATCATATTTTATATGCTTTGAGAATAAATCTCTAAATAAAGCTTTAATGAAAGAATTCAACTGCAGGTTACTTGATCAAAGAAGCCCCAATATCATGTCAAAAAATCATAACACTCTAAAGCTTAAACTGTTAGCTTGGTGCCCTTTGCCTCCCTTGGCCTTTTCATTAGCAAGGGCTTAAGATTCCCCAACCCCGCCCCCCCCAAAAAAAAAAAAAAAAAACTGCCAAGTTGTTACAGCTTTGTTTTGGAAGTTTAAAGCTCCTTATCAGGTTAACTTTTGTTTGGATTGCGATACTTGATATGATCAACAGGAACCATTTGTTACAGACTTACAGGTGTATAGACATTACAAGGGCCCTTTCCCTTGACTTTACTATGCCCTTAAATGAAAAGCTCCTACATCACCAAGGGCTTTTACGTGGTGTTTGATGCATTTTGATGAAGAGAAGTACCAGAATTTTAACTCTGCAATTTGTTATTTCACCTCTGTTGGATAGCCAGCCAGCATTGTTTTTATAGCAATCAGTTTTACCTTATTTTAACCTCTGTCAAGAATAGTTCTATCAAATGCTTAAGGAGTGTCATCTGCATTTTGTCTTGTTTATGTACCTTCATTTGTTATTAATATCAGAATGTTCTTTCCGTTAAGGCACATATATGTAGACATCTTAATCAAGAATCTCGTGGATGTTATTATTTGGTGTTGTGGTTAGACTGTGATCGTGAAGGAGAAAATATATGTTTTGAAGGTAATCGTAAATTTATTTCTATTAACTTATTTGGCTGTCATTGTTATTCTTTATTCCCTCCATTTCTTGATATTTTAGTAGTCCTAATGCATATAAGCCTCATCACTGCGATGTAAAAATATTATTTTGGTAACACAAGCTTAAAAGTAGGAGAAATCTACTTTTTTTTTTTTTAATTGCTAACAGATTTTCTTTGGTCTTTTATTCCTTGTCCTTGAAATGTTGTCAACCCTCGCTTGCATTAATTTGAAGCCAAATCCTAGGCTTCTTGCTATTTATTTGTTGCAGTGAAATTTAATTCAACCGTGACCATACTGTTGAAAATAAATGTATTTTCTGATAACCTTGCCTTATTTACTTGGACCAAGACTACAGAATGTAATTGACAGAAAATATTTGAGACTCTCTGAACAAACCTTGAATTGATGCTGCTCTAAATATAATTAGCTGCTGATCAACATAAAAGTGCTAGATGCCTCATGCAGTGATGTTAATAACACAGGGAATATAAAGATATATTTTGTGTTATGATGTGCATGGTTTATGTAGCAAGAGGTTGTCGTTCCTAAATTTACAGTTTCCCTTCTCCATGCTTAGTGAATGGTGGAGCTGACTTTTACTCTAGTATATTGAGTGAATTTATTCTTCCCTGAACTAAGCTCATGCTTATCTTTTTTATTTGATATGCTTTATATTTTGAATCATATTAGGAATTTCAAAATTTGAAACATTTGAATATCATTTTCCCCCAGTCATAGAATCAACTAGCTTCAATGTAAATGAAGCTTGGAAGAGGATTTTTCGTGCACGCTTTTCTTCTGTTACTGAGAAGGATATTCTGAAGGCTCTGGATAAACTCGTGGAACCCAACAGAGATGAGGCACTGGCTGTGGATGCTAGGCAGGAGATTGATTTAAAAGTTGGAGTTGCCTTTACACGGTTTCAGACAATTTATTTCCAGGGAAAATATGGGAACCTAGATGCCAGATTTATATCGTTAGTTTCCTGCTTGCTTCTCTTTTTGGATTGTGACTTATCTTCTATATGCTGTAGTGCTATTTTCTCCGATAGCTTCTTTGAATTGACAAATAATGGTAGTGCCACGTCTCTCCTAGTCCTAACTGGTTGTCTCTCTTTCTTGTTAAGCAGAATTATTCAACTTTTGGATATACCAAATTAATTTTTATAATCAACAGTGAGGGTGACTTAATTGAATAGAACCTTATATTTATCCCTTCCTTTGGTTCTTCAACATAAACCATGCCCTAAGCTAAATGTTGAAGTTAGTGGTGTAACGTAAGTGCACTGAGGTTTGCTTCTTCTAGGTTTGAAATGGAGTGATAACTGGATCACTGAAATAATCAGACTGTTCTGAGTATCACTGAACCACAACTTGCACCAAGGACAATTGTATATTCATTGGGTTTTGTTGGCTCACAACAGTAAGCCATATCAATGTAGTTATATTTGTATCAGCTTTTTGCCTTCATTGTGCTTTGTTCTTTGGTTCATCTCCAACTATGTGTTTGGGCACCTGGAAGGAGGTAGTTTTTCTACTTTTTAGGCTATGAATGCATTTCAAATTGGTGACACAAGGCCACAAATACCACTAATTTGCTAATTTGCAATTAATTCTGTTTAGTGGCGCTCGTCTTAGCATTTCTGTTCAAATTTTAGCATCACTGGACTGATTGATTCTGTCAACTGCTTGCACATTTCAGCTACGGGCCATGTCAAACTCCTACCTTAGGCTTTTGTGTGCAGCGATATTTGCAAATAAATACCTTCAAGCCTGAAAAGTTTTGGACTCTGCACCCTTACATAATACACAATGGCTACGAAATTCAGCTAGAATGGAACAGGGGCAGATTATTTGACATGAATGTAAAATCTCTATTCTTTTGCGTTGTTGTACTTTTTATTTTTTAGGTCTTGAAAACGTCCTTTTGATACTTGAATATCTTTGCAGATTGCTGTTATGTTTCAAAAGCTGGCAACTGAAAATGGACTTTTGGAAGTTACTGATATATCTGAAGAACAAAAAACCAAAAGCCGCCCTGTTGGTCTGAATACAGTCAATCTTCTCAAGGTTAGAAAAAAAGCTGGGGAAGATAGGTTTATTTTTTCCTCTAATATTAAAACATTTATAGTGCCTGTCTAGATCCAACAATTCATGGCTATAATTGTGGATTTGTCTGCTTCGTATTCAGCTAGTGTTGATATGCACTTTTTGGTGTCGGCTAATTGAAGAAAAGAATTTGTACCCCTGTTTGTTTGATAAACGAAAATTGTAGCTTGAATGCATGTTTGTTTTATCCAGGTTGCTTCAAGTGCTTTAGGATTTGGACCTCAGATGGCCATGCAACTAGCTGAGCGCTTGTATACTCAGGGTTTCATCAGGTTTTTTTTTTCAATAATATGTATGGTATTTTATACTGTAATGTCGTATGTAATGTAGATATTGAAGATTTGATTGGTTTCTGCATGCTGCTTCTCAAGCTATCCGCGCACAGAAAGCACAGCATACCCACCTTCATTTGACTTTCAGGGTGTACTCTCTGCACAAGCAAATAATCCAATATGGGGTCATTATGTACGGGAGCTACTCTCCAATGGTTATCACAAACCTCGATTAGGAACAGATGTAGGTGATCACCCTCCTATCACCCCAATGCGGTCAACTTCTGAGGATGTGGTAGGCAGTGACGCATGGAAGTTATACCAATATGTCTGTCAACACTTCATGGGGACAGTGTCCCCTGATTGCAAGTATACAAGGTAAAAGTTATTCTCATTCACCCTCTCTTCTATTATGAGTTCGATTCATGACTTCATTCAACAAATGTCCGTTTTTATCTTTAATTTGTAATGTGGATCATTTCTGATTTGATAAAATAAGCTGGGGAATGTTGCCTAGTCAGTGTATATGTTATATGTCTGTGAAATGTTGTAACTCAATAGACTGAAGCTCGGCATAATTCACTCAACTACTTGATGTAATGAACAATCAAAACACAGTTATATTAAGTGTAGAAAGGTGCATACTTCAGGTCCCACTCAAGGTGTACAAACTACAAAATGATGCTGTAGATCTACATTCGTAAGCATGAAAATTTTCTGTAGTTAAGGTCAAGGTATTGCTAGCAACATCTAGATTTCTGGGTAATGAGGGATGATTGAATGCTGTTAGTATCAATTTTGATCGTAAAGGTGATAATGGCTAACTTAATAAGGAATCTTATATTGAAGACAGTGGTAGAAGAGATATAGAAGAGAAGACAGATAGAATAGATAGGTAGGTAGAATATAGAAAGAGGGTAGAGAAGAGATGCAAAACTGTGGCCACTGCATTAACCAAAAGACTTACTTCAAATGACTTCCCTTTCCCTATATATACACAAATGGGCAATGATCACTAACTAATAGACTAATCTAACATGCCCAATCATTTTACAATTATCATATTGGTATTGATTTTAGATCTCATGTGATCAAGAGAGTCAACCAAATCAGCCCATTAATCCCTGATTTCAGTTTTGACAGTGTGGTCCTTTTCACAGCTTAGAACCTTTAAGTAGTAGAGATCACAAAAACAATGCTCATTGATGCATGAGGATTTTCCTAGTAAGAAATTTGGTTTTTGGGAAAGTAGATAACGACAATAATAATGCTGGTAAATGGCAACAGTTTTGAAATCTTATTTGAGGCTAACAAGTAACAATGCTTGCTTAAGTGGATTGAATTCCACTGCGATACCAATTGACTTCAAGCAATATCCCAAATCAATGGGCAGTGCTTTGAGGCTCTTAATAATCTATTCAAAGCAAATGATAAAATTAAATATAGATAACATGAGAGATCCTAATTCAAATTCAGAAATAACATGCCTTTTTTGCCTTTTATTCCAGAAGAAAGGTAGAGTTTTCAGTTGGTGGGGAGTCCTTTCATTGTACAGGGATGCATGTTACTGTCAAAGGATTCACAACTATCATGCCTTGGTTAGCAATAAATGATAAAAATATTCCATCCTTTGCAAAAGGGCAGAAAATTGATGTGTCAAGAATGGAGCTATATGAGGTAACTTGAATTTCCCTTGCCCAAATTCAGTGTCAGTACAAAGTCCGGGATTATTCTGACTTGGATTCTTTTTGTCCTACTTAGTCTTTTTTTGTCTTTTTGGGGAGTTTTTTGGTTGTAAGAAGGGGTTCCATTCTAGGGTTATATGTGGAACATGGGTGCTTCTAAATTCAAGCTGTAATTGCATGTGTACTTTCATGGGTACTTGACAATAAGTATCATGCAATTTTTTAACTGAAAAGATGGATTCATTACGTCCTAGAATTACATGAATTGCATTAGTTCCGCTGTTATTTGCTCAGGTTTTTACTGCTTTGTTTGTTTGTAGTTTGCTCATGCTTCTCAACCAGCTGTTTGTATTGTTCTATTCTGGCATGAATTAATATTCCTTTCTTTCACCCAAAAAAAAAAAAGAATTACATAAAATGCAAGTGTGCTTACAAACCATTAGCTCCTAAAGTTTTTGAAACTAAATATTTAAAAATTTAATCATTTGGTCCTTATACGTTATAAAAATTACTATATCCTGCATCTTTTATTGCATCCATACCCTTACCTGTTACATTGCAATAATAGGGGGTTATAGCTTCTATTCAATTGGGATAAAAGTTCAGAGTGATGAGATCTTATGGGTAAACATAAAGAGAAAAGGGGGCGAGTTATGGAAGTCACGCTACATTTGAGAGCCTTTTATTTTGAACATGTATCTGACATCTGAAATAATACATTTTACAGGGGACCACCACACCCCCAGATTATCTAAGTGAAAGTGAGCTGATTTCCCTCATGGAGAAGAATGGGATAGGAACAGATGCATCAATTCCTGTACATATCAACAACATCTGTGAGAGGAATTATGTGCAGGTTGTGGATATAGATATGTCTATGTAGAATGTTCTTTTAATAATGTATTGGTTATTCACTTCAATACCAAAATTGCAGGTACAAGCAGGCAGGAAGCTTGTCCCAACTCCATTAGGCGTGAGTTTAATAAGAGGTTATCAGTCAATCGATCCAGACCTCTGCCTACCTGATATCCGTAGCTTTATTGAGCAGCAAATCACTCTTGTCGCTAGGGGTCAGATAGATCATTCTCGTGTTGTGCAGCATGTACTACAACAATTCAAGCAGAAGTTTAGTTACTTTGTTAAGAAGGTTGTTTGACCTAACTAACTATCAATTTTATATTTTTGGAAACCATATGGATCAATGAGTTTTTTTAAAAAAAAAAAAATTCAGAACGTGATATATTTTCATTTCTTTATTTTATATTGACTTAATAACTTGAACCAAAATTTATATGTCTCTATTACATCTTCCTCTTCCCCCTATTCCAAAACCATGCAACTTAAAAGATTTTGATTAAAGATTCAAAATTTGTCATATTTATCTTTATGTATGATTCTTCTTTATCTTCTTGCATTTATATATGATTCTTCAATTTTCATATGGTAGGCCTTTATTGGACAGTGGTGCACATGTTTCTCATGTGCTTCACAGTTCTGGTCCATTTTCTTTTAGGTCATCTCTAATTTTAGTCCAGCATAACATTTGCCAGAAAGTTGCAGATTTCTTGGATAGAGACGGTTAAAGTGTGCTAATTATATTTTTTTTCCTTCTATCTGGATCAGATTGATAATATGGATGCATTATTTGAAGCACAATTCTCCGCACTTACTGATTCGGGGCGTGCTCTTAGTAAATGTGGTAAATGCCTACGGTATATGAAGTTCATTTCTTCTCAGCCACCACGATTGTATTGTAATACATGTGAGGAGGTTTATTATCTACCACAGAAGGGAACAATTAAGGTAATGCATCTTTCAGGCAAAAGAAGGCAGCACGTTTTACTTATCAAATTACATGGACTCCAATCTACTTTCAAGTTTGTCAAAGATGAAAAACCTCCCCCTTAATCTATTTATACGTAGTTCGCTTTCTGTTCTCAGCTTTTGATGTATTATTAGAGTGATTATATATATTCTTTTCATTTAATTCTCTCCCTCTCTTTCTCTGTAAAACTTATTTTACTCTATGCATCTTGTTGCCCCTCTATTTAGAAACCACTTCTCTCCACCAAAGATCACCGCTTTTATGGACTGTTAGATTGAATTTGATGGTTCATATTGAATAGTTTTTAATAGTACAGATTAATCTATACCTTGCTAAAATTTGATTTAAACGGTTCAAAACTGCAATGAAGACACAATACAGCAAAATGCACTAATGCTTTTGAGAGAAACCAAGATCCTTTTCCTACATCAAAGTAATTCTTGGCGTGAATGATTGTATCAGCCTTTCTGTGCTTCACTATTTCTATTGATTTGAGATTGCCTTTTCTGCTTTGTTTTGTTGTGTCCGACATCTGTGTAAATAATTTAGCAAAGCAATTGATCTTTTTCTACAGCTGTACAAGGAACTGTCTTGTCCTTTGGACAACTTTGAGCTTTTGATCTGCTCCATGCCTGGCCCAGAGGGCAAATCATTCCCACTCTGCCCATACTGCTATAGCAATCCTCCATTTGAGGGCATTGAAGCACTCATCAAGACAGCTAAAATCGGTGCTTCTGGCAAGCTTGGGAAGGGAGCTGGCATGCCATGCATCCTCTGTCCCCATCCCACTTGCCCAAACTCTCTGGTTTCTCAAGGGGTCTGTGCTTGCCCTGAGTGTATTGGGACACTTTACTTGGACCCAGTAAGCGCCCCCAAGTGGCGACTCTATTGCAACATGTGCAATTGCCTTGTTCTTCTTCCTCAAGGCGCTCATAGAATCTCCACAACTCGGGAACAATGCCCTGATTGCGACTCTATGATCATAGAAGTGGACTTTAACAAGAAAACAACTCCGCTGGAAGATGGAGCTACGCTGCACCGTGGTTGTGTTCTTTGTGATGAGTTGCTTCATTCCCTTGTGGAGATGAAACATGGGAAGAGTTTCAGTTCAAGAGGGAGCGGGAGAGGGAGAGGCAGGGGAAGGGGAAGAGGAGGTCGTGGTAGAGGAAAAACGATTGACCCAAAAATGAGTTTTAGAGAATTTTAAGGACTCCATTTCATGTCTCTGTCAATTCCAAAAAGTGAATTGTTATGAAGCATGAGCTTGCACTTGGGTTTGAATGATCCTTTGCTTCGTATTTATTTGAATATATAACTTGGTTCTTGCAACTTTCTCTATTTTTAGACTTTCACTCAATTTTCGCTGTTATCCACTCCCCGAGCGGCACAGTTGTAGATAGCATTATTGATTTTGGTGACTTGTTTACAAAGGATCGAATCTGCATGGGTTTTCTCATTTTCACTCAATTCTGCCGTTTTATTTTGCCGAGTTTAATTGAAAGTATGACTTAATGAGAGGCGGGGAAATATGTTTATTTATTATTTTTTAAAATTTAAAAAAGTGTATTTCTCGTGTTCGGTATTAAATTGTATGTCTGGAGAATACTTTTTAAGATTTTTTAGAGTAAATTGGTTGTGCTATATCTTTAAGACATCTTATTTCTTAAAAAAAAAAAAAAATTTGGCCAGCTTACAAAATTTTTTCCATCGCCAAAAAAAAAAAAAGTTCGGCAATGTTTTTTAACGAAGGAAAAAGACGGACCTAATCTCGTCACATGACATGTCGTAGTGTCATAATATCCTGCTTGAAATGGGGGACATTGAGGGTACCCCCACGCTCTGCCGCATTAAATTTTAGAAACGGAAATATAACTGAGTTAAAATGAAAAGAAATAATTAATTAATTTTTAAGTTATACATAGTTATTATATATATATGCAGTGAATAATTTCTTCCCCGATTCTCTCTGCGGAACAGCTGTCCGCCAAACCAACTAGCCCCTAGGCTAAGACAACAGAAGCATAACATCCACAGTTATTAAAGAGTTCCGCGATAAATATTAAAAATTAGAAAAAAAATTAGACTTGACGAAGTTTAACTACTATGTACAGAATGGGAGTATATACTATCTATTATGTGAGATATTTCAATTACAAACTGACGGAAAAAAATATTTACCTTATCCATTTGAGAGAGACTTTCAGAATGATGAGATGAAAATTTTGGCACATTGTGAATGAAAACCGCAATCCTCAATATAAGAAACACTGCGTTGCTTGATTGTTTAGGCATTGGACTGTTGATGGTGAGTTTGGCACTTTGTGGCAACTTTGCTCACACTATCCACACAAGAATATTCTAGAGGGCCAAACCACCCCAATTAACACAGATGTTGCGTTTGGTGCCATCCCCACAATTTCCATCAGCTTTCTTGGTTTCTCAACCAAACAAGCCCTTGCTGAATTGTTAGGGATGAAGTTCCTGTGGCTTCCCATTTTTGCTTGAATCCCCTTCTTCTCTCGAGTACTCTTCAACTGCCCTTTTAGATTCATGAATTCACTTCTCGAGCCATGCAGTGGTGCAAATGCTTGAGCTTTTTCTTGTTGGAAATTTTCATGTGAAAAATCCCAAATTTTATCAGATTATAGATGTCCATTGGAATAATAAGTTTGTCTTCCTGTTGTAATTTGATTATTCTGGTTTGTAATATTTTAACTCCGCTATATGCAGGCCTTTGAAAGCTGAATTGTAAGCTCCACAACCAAGTCGGAATTTGGGCAAGTATAATGGCTATATGTGGATGTATATCTACGGTGCACATGAATTGGCCGAGTATTATAATGGGAGCAAGAGATATAGGACCTGCCTCGGGATTTGGTTATCGGAATACATCAAGCCAAAAGATTTCGTTTGGAGGAAGCGAGGGCATGGGTCTTGGATTGAGATTTCATTGCACACGCTCTGTTAAAAGCAGTCTGAGGAAGAATGGCCTACCCTTGCAGGTTAGTATGCTTTGATGGGTATTATTTAGTCCGCTCTTCATTGAATGGTCGAATTCAGTAAATAATAACGGCTGACTTGCAACACAGGTCTTTTGCATTGATTATCCAAGGCCAGAGCTTGAAAATACTGTTAATTTCTTAGAAGCTGCTTACTTGTCTTCTACCTTTCGCACTTCATCACGTCCAACCAAACCACTGGAGGTTATTATTGCGGGTGCAGGTAATGAGAGGCTATGTCAACTGAAAGTTATGTTTGTGCCCATTTAGAAAATAGAACTTGTAATCTTTGTGGCTAATTTGTTGTTTTATTAGGGCGAATTATGCAATTTATCTGATAAAGAAAGGCTCCTCCTTCCTTCTAGTAGTAATTATATTACGCTGGTTTGTGCTTTTTGTGGGGACATGGACAAAGGAAGACCGTCACTTATGCAGATATCATTTTCAGTGTGGAATAGTAGTCCGAACTTATATTTCTTGTGTCAGATCTCTATCATAGTAAAACCTCCAAATCATACTGTTCTGTTTGTCACAGGGTTAGCTGGTTTGTCAACTGCAAAATATTTGGCGGATGCTGGTCATAAACCCATACTACTGGAGGCAAGAGATGTTCTAGGTGGAAAGGTTTTCCTACTAATTTTATCCTACTTGCTAGTTTTTGAGCTAAACAGCATACATGTATTTTTGCTTGCTGGTTAATACTGTATGATTATATGATATGACTAAAAAGTATTTGGGAGGGAAAAAGGTAAATTAATGCGATAGTTGTGACTCAGTAATTGAAAAGGCACTGGGCAGTTAGCTGGAGCCTTCAACTCTGTGTGAGATGGGTATGTAACGTTCTGCCAGTGACTTAGGCAGTGTATATCCAATAAGATTTGAATGACAAGAATGTGTTGATGTTGCCTCCAGAAGTACAATTATCAATTATGATCTAGGATATGTCAGCTTCACATGTTGACTAAGTCGTCTATTTCCATTCTTCTCTGAGAAGTATGGATTGAAAGGTCTGAACTGTATCGGAAGGCTCATTACAGATTAATCGCATACATTAACCGGTCATTTAAATGTTGTGGATTTACTGTTTGTCTCATTCCCTAAGGTTGCTGCCTGGAAAGATGAAGATGGAGACTGGTATGAGACTGGCCTACACATATTCTGTAAGTTCATTAAATTTGTGGCCTTCAGTTTTTCTGTCATATAATATGTTTGGTTGTAGTTACTCATAAGCTAAGAATATTTTTCGTGTTGCCAAAGTTGGAGCATACCCCAATGTTCAGAACCTATTTGGAGAACTGGGTATTAATGACCGGTTACAGTGGAAGGAACATTCTATGATTTTTGCTATGCCAAATAAGCCTGGACAGTTCAGCCGATTTGACTTTCCCGAAGTCCTCCCTTCTCCTTTAAATGGTTAGATGTTCGCACTTACCGTTGTAAAACTTGAAATATAAGTTATTAATTATGGTTTTGATATGGAATGTTGTCTGTGTCCTTCTAGTGCTAGAAAATGTACAATACTAGAACTTTTCGTCTGCTGCAAATTGTGTGCTTGTGCTCTTACTGTCTATGATATAGTAATGACTTCCAAACCAGAATTCAGATTAATTAAATTTCAGTTTTCTTTGAAGTTTAATCAAGTCCATACCTGTTTAATTTTGAACATATGTTAATTTTTCAGAAGGCCTCTCTGATTTATCCATACTATCTGCAAACTTAGCTACTAATATATGGATTTTTTTAATTGAATATAAAGCCCTTTGAAGGAATGTGTTTAATACGGTCTAATCTTTCAGTTGCCCAAGAACTTAAAACAGAAAGAAGTACAAATATTTTGGTATTTGTTTAATTGAAGCTAGTTTTCTGAGTTATTCACATTATTAGGTGTGTGCTTGCGTGTGTGTTTTGCTTTCTAATTTTCAGAATAAGAAGATACTTTATGTTTACTGACAGATGGTTAAGTTCACCATTCTATATTTTAACATTTCTTGCATTCCTCTGCAGGGCTTCTTTTGCATTTTCTCTAGTTTTTTCTTTCTGTGATTATAGTGTTTACTAGTGCGCATTCTGTGGTTTTCATTAATAGGAATATGGGCAATATTGAGGAACAATGAGATGTTGACTTGGCCAGAGAAAGTCAAGTTTGCTATTGGATTGCTGCCAGCTATTCTTGGTGGGCAGGATTACGTTGAGGCTCAAGATGGTTTCTCAGTTCAAGAGTGGATGAGAAAGCAGGTGCAACAATTTTTTTGGGTGTTGGTTGTTGGTTGTTGGCAATCTTTCAATGGATTTAAGTAGCTTGGCTACTTCGCAAACCAAGATAATGAGAAAGCTGGTGTAACATGCTTTCTCCTCATTGCAGGGTGTACCTGATCGAGTAACTGATGAGGTGTTCATAGCAATGTCAAAAGCCCTAAACTTCATCAACCCTGATGAACTTTCAATGCAGTGTATCTTGATAGCTTTAAACCGATTTCTTCAGGTGCAATCATTTCCATTTCTCAAATATTATTGTTTCAAAAGATTAGTTCATATCCTGGATTATATTTTGATGGACGCAGATTAATAATTAGAAATCATTTAACCTTTGACTGGCATGATTTGGTTTAGAACAACAGAAAATTCTTGATAAATTTTCACACAAGACCATTAGCTGAACCTGGACACCATAAACAGGTCAAACGAATTTTGAATGGAAAAATATATAATGTTTTCAAAGTTCAAACTGTTAAGTGGAACAGAGTAAACTCTGCTCCTAAAAACTCCACAATGTCACAACAGGAAGCACTCAAATCAGATAGATCCAACATTTTCCAAAAATATCAAATGTCTTATTCCATAGAAGTATAACAACCCGGCAATGTAAAGGGGTAAAAAAAAACTCTTAGAATTTTAAAGGCATGTTAGATATAAATTAGGAGAATGATTTGGGTGATCAAGGAACCTGATCGAAGGAGAACCTATGTCTAAAATCCTGGAGAGTTTTCATGCTTAAAAAACAGAGTTCCATGTATCATGTGCGGCAAATGTGGTGCTTGTATTCATACTCCTGCCCCAGCCTTCAGCTTATACTGACTCACATGAGTTATAGTTATTACTGGGATGGGATGGCATTCTACAATTCTGTTCTATGCCATATTTGGTTTTACCTGGTGCCATCATGGATTTTAATCTTTCTGCCACCCCCTTTAGTTCATTCTACGAACAAATTTTGCTTGGAATGATGACTAGAAATAATGGAGTGTAGTCGTTTCTGTAAAGCACTACCCTGGCAAAGCAAAGCTTAATGGTTTGTATATTATTAAATATTTCTTTAGGAGAAGCATGGTTCAAAAATGGCTTTTTTGGATGGGAATCCCCCAGAAAGACTCTGTATGCCAATTGTTGACCATATTCAATCCTTGGGTGGTGAAGTTCATCTCAATTCTCGCATTCAAAAAATTGAGCTGAATGATGAAGGGACAGTAAAGAATTTGTTATTAAATAATGGGAAGGTGATTGATGGAGATGCTTATGTGGTTGCAACTCCAGGTAACATTTTTCTTATTTCATCTCCTTGTAATTAGTTTCTTTGTTTTTTTTTTTTGGCATTCCTACTTTATGTTTCTTGACATCATTACTTTTATTCAATTAGTTGATATCCTGAAGCTTCTTCTGCCCAACGACTGGAAAGAAATTCCATATTTCAAGAAACTGGAGAAACTGGTTGGAGTTCCGGTCATAAATGTTCACATATGGTCAGTGATGCCTTTTACTGTGGAAAAACATCTTTTGTCTTTGTGCTCACCAAATTTGCTTTCATTCAATTGTTATAGTTATGGTCGTTGTTATTTATTGTTGCTGTCATATGTATGAAGAGTTCAACACTCCCAATCAGTCACTGAGGAACATAAGAGATTGGGTTGTCAGACATCCCTTGCAGTGTGCGGGATATTTCTTTTCATTTTCTCTTTTTATAAATGAATTTTTCTTCCCGCAACAAGAACAAAACTATTTTATTATCTAAGAAGTACCTTTTCCACTGATTTGGTAACTTACAGTATTCCCCGTGCAGGTTTGATAGAAAACTGAAGAACACATATGATCACCTACTCTTTAGCAGGTATTTCTCTCACTATGGATGAATTACAAATTGGTTAATTTTCTCTGTGGGTTAGGCTGCTTTCCCTCTCATGTGCATTGTAAATGCATTCTGGGTGGAAAAGTACTATTGCTGGTAATCAAAGCCAGTAATTAATGTGCCGAGTGCTTACCCCTTAGCCAATTCATGTGTTTGTTGAATGTGCAGACCTTTATTATATTATTTGTCCACCACTTTTAAGAAATTTATTTCATGTGCAAACCGTAGTCTCTTATGGTACTTATAAAGCCTAACTACCTTGATGACAATCATATTCTTTCTAGAACACTCGAAGACTCCCTTTGAAAGTTGTAGCATTGGTTTTATTGCTTAGTGTTCTAGAACTTTCACTAAAATTATGGAAGACCTTTTTGCCCCCCTGTTACCTTGGTGGTTGAGGTTTTCATGATTGATGAGGACTTTATTCAGTGAGATGAGAGGGGTCTATAGAGAGGGTTGACTTTGGGATGGGAGCATGTGGCAGGGTCTTTCTTGAAATTTGAAGACAATGCCATCTAATTATTGGTTACAAGTTTCTGGGTTGGGAATTTCTTCATTACTGTGGCTTGAAAATAATCCTTTAGCTTTCAGGTATTTATTGATTAGAAAAAAATTATCAATGATTTCCGGACCTTACCCTCACAGATGTTCATATTTTCTTTCCTTCATGCAGAAGTCCCCTTCTGAGTGTATATGCTGACATGTCAGTAGCTTGTAAGGTAAAAACCACTTTTCATTTTTAGTAGATTCGTCTTGATGCATTTCCTCAAGCCTCCAAGATGTATTTTGTTATTTATGCATGTTTTTGTCATATTCATATTGCTCGAGTTGATCTGCACATACCCCCAATGTATTGTTACTATTGCATCCTAGGATGTATTTGGAGTAAGGAGATGAATCTGTTGCCTCTGGTTTATGAATGAAAAGTACCTTTTCGTGTTTCATTATCTTGCACAGGAGTATTATAGCCCAAACCAGTCAATGCTGGAGTTGGTTTTTGCGCCAGCTGAAGAATGGATTTCACGCAGTGATGAAGATATTATTGAGGCCACAATGAAGGAACTTTCCAAACTCTTTCCGGATGAAATATCTGCAGACCAAAGCAAAGCAAAGATAGTCAAGTACCATGTTGTTAAAACACCAAGGTTTGATTGATTTTGCCATAGAGATGGATTATTCCCTTTAAAGTTATTTGAATATTGAACTAGTCAACTAGTGATCGAAAGCTATTACATTTTTTTGACGTGAGAATTTATACTGAATATATTTGTCAGGTCTGTTTACAAAAATGTTCCAAATTGCGAGCCTTGCCGTCCTGTACAAAGATCTCCGATAGAGGGTTTCTATTTAGCTGGTGATTACACTAAACAAAAGTATTTAGCTTCAATGGAAGGTGCTGTTCTTTCCGGAAAGCTCTGTGCGCAGGCTATTGTACAGGTAAAGCTGGAGCTGAAATGCCTTAATAACTTGCATCAACCATATGATATAATCATGCATTTTCTGATTACCTCATTTTACAAGGCCACTGATTAATAAAACACTTCAATTATAAATTTTGAGGCACTTCCATTGAACGAAGGACTAACGTAATGGAAATGGATCATGAATTCTTGTCCTGAAATGTGTAGGATTCTGAGTTGCTTGTTTCACGGGGACAGAGAAGGAGTGTTCAAGCAAGTGTTTGACTAATAAGTCTGGAATCAAAGGTGGATTCTGCACTGAGGATATAGGCATCATTCTAAAATTTTCATCAAGTCACCATTAATCATATCATACCATTAAAGATTCAGCTTCTGCAAATTCGGAGCCTTTTTCACGGGGAGATTTTCTGGATTCTTTATGGCAATATAAGGAATAGCCGATTTTAAAAGATGTGAGATCATTACTTATTGTTACCCTTCTCGGCTTTGCAATGGCGGAGCGGAGAGGGTCCCTCATGTCGCAGTAAAAGTGTTCGCAGGAAGCTCTGGCTTGAGCATTCACTTGTGAGTTTATCAAGAATGATCTCTCCAATGGCTTGTATCATGTAAGGTTATGAAATGATAAGGAAAATATATATATATATATAATTTTATCGTATTCTCCTGATAATTTTCTTTTAATTGTTATTGTTTGTTTATGAATTGAATTGGAATTTACAACATATTCATGGGATTATGTGCCTTAAAGAAGAGAAA
>QFDD01002315.1:0-16366 GCA_006871305.1 Vachellia collinsii | reverse complement strand
TCATTTCCCATAAAATTCAAAAACCCAAATTGCTGCCTGACAGCAATCTGTCCTTTTGGAAGTTTAGGATAGCTTTTTGGGTTTCTTTAATTCACTTATCATTTTCTTGTCATTTTCCCTTTAAATTTCTTATTTATTATTTATTTTATTGTTGTTATTTATTATTAAATTTTAATTAATATATTAATTAAAATGAATATTGAATATGAAAATATTAGAAATAATATTTATTTTTTTAATAGATTTTATATTAAAATCAATATTTTTTAAAATAATAAAAATTATGAAATTAATAATCATATAAATATTATTGTCCAATCAATAATATATTATATATAAAATAAAAGAAAATATATAAAACAATAAACATATAAATTAAAATTATTATTCAATTTTTTTTAGTTTGTAAAAATATTATATATATGTATACTGGTAAAAGATCACGCGCGTGTGTAGATGGTCGAGGATTCGACTCCTGGAGGAGGCAAAACTACGAATTTATCATGTAGCGACACGTGGCGGCTGACGAAACTGACACATGGCATTATTTATTAAAAAAAAAAAGAAATTTACCACGAAAATTTCTGACAGAATTAACCAATTTGTGACAGTGAACTTAACGACAGAACAAATTCTGACGGTTGGCGGAACTGTTTTTTTACAATGCTATATGTATATAATTATCACAAAACTTGTAACATCCTTTATTTTGGCATTTTGTTACACATCTGAAAGCGTTATAGTTGGATTCCTTGTGGATTCCTCCTCTTGAACCCTTGAGCACTTCACCTTTTCTCTTGATAAACATACCATCAAGAGAGATTTAGAAACCATAGTAGAGGTGAAGACGAATTTATATAGAACCCAAACTTACCTAAAGTTGGATGCTTTTCCTTCTTCCACTTCTCTTATCTTCCTCTCCTTCTCTCCACTCTCACGGCCTCTCCCACTCTTTTCCTTACTTTTGCAACTCTTATGAAGGAATGAGAAGAGTTGAATGTTTAAAAACGGTATTAATCAAATTATACACTCAATTTAATAAATTTTCAAATCCGTCTCCATCAAATATTATTATTTTATGCTATCTTGTCATCGTCTGGTCAAAAATTCCTCTTCCATCCTCCAATCCTTGCGATCACGCCACCTATGTACTTTTGGGAGACGGTGGAGTATTCTTCCCAATACCAAATTATGACACTTAATTTTAATTTCTTAATTAAATTTGATCCTTAAATATTTTCCACATAATTTCCAAGTAAATGCCTCATTCTTGGGGTAAAATTCCAATAAAATATTCTTTAAACTAAACATTGTTTTATATTCAAATAAATCTCAAAATCCTTTACACGTACTTATTTTAATTATCTGAGGTTTCTTGGTATTTTTTATAATTATACTTTACTAATTATTCCTTGTTTTAGTCAAAAATCAAGAATTATCTAAAAATTCATTTTTAAGGTAATTTCCCCCATTTACACATTAATTAAGCCTCAAATATAATTTGAAAAATTATTATCTACCTTTATGTGTCTTTGAATGTAACATTCTAAAATTTAACTAACGTATTTTGAAATGTAAATTAAATGAAGCTTTAGAAAATCAATTATAAAATTATTGAATAAGTATGAATAAATGTTTAGGTTAAAATTTATTTTAGAGAATAATTTTATCTTTAAGAAAATTTGATAAAAATAATTAAATTCTTTCAAAAATTTATTGAAATTTGAGAGAAAATTCATCATTAAAATATCTCATGCACATGGCTTACCAAGTAAAACCCCCCTCCACCGTTAGCTTCTTCTCATTCTTCTTCATTTCATCCATCCAGCCCGAGAGCAGAGGACAGAACGGATTGAGCGTGAGAGCGGCGTCGCGTGGCCGTGAAACTCACCGGAGGAAGAGCCCGTTAGCACATGCAAACAGGGATTTATGTTCTGGTGAGTCTCCTGAACATTCATTTACCCTCACCCTCAGTTTCTTCAATCTCTGCCATTTTGGGATTTTGGGGGGAGATCAAAGTTGAAAAATCAGAAGTGAATGAGTGGTTTTCACCAATTAAACTAAAGAATGAGCTGAACCAAACCTTGTGGGAAATATTTTGAGTATTGTGAATAAATTTTTCTGGCCATTCCTGATGACCCATTCCTGGATTACTGTTCCATGAACAGTAACCTTTCCTTTTCTTTGATTTATGACCAATGGAACTTGTACGTTGTGGGTCTAAGGTGTTATTCTGATGTCTGGAGGTTGTTTTAAGTTGAAAAAAAAGAAGGACATGCATGTTGATTTTGAGCTATGGGGTTTTGTTAACCAAAAACAGAGATCCTGGATGCTTATAATACTATCTTGGGTTTGATAAACTGAAAGCACAGACTTTTGATTTCTATGGAATCGCCCTTGTCTTTTTGGAAAATCTGGCAAGGAAAGGAGATAATGATTATGTAATATTTGTGTGTGTGGGTGTGTATAACGAATTGGTAAGGGTGTGGATGCTATGTTTTTTTTAAAAAAAAAAAATGGAAACAGAGAAGCTTTCGGCTCCCTGAGACCAAATCGTGTGTGTCCTCTAAAATTAGGATTTATTATGGAAGCTGGAAAAAAATATTCGAAAAGGGACTTTGCTGTTTAATATTTTTGAATGCTGAATAAGAACTTAAAAAGGATGTAGATAATAGTTGCCATAGTTTTCAGTCAAGATTAGGTACTAGTCAGATTTTATAGGATGTTTATAAAACTGTAAACTTTTGTTGTTTGGGTGCTGGAGGTTTATAAAACGTCGAGCATGATGCTGTTGTAAATTGGTAAAGTGGCAAGAATATTGAAATAAAGCAATTAAGTAAAGGGCAAATGGGTTTATTGGATAGCTGACTTTGAGTGGTCTTTACACTGGTCAAATGACCACCTCTTCCCATGAAATTGGTGAACCTTTAGTACACATCTTAAGCTTTAAAATAAGTTTTAGAACACATTATTATTTGAATGAGTGGAGTGTAGGTTATGAATTTTTCAAATAGTACTCATAACAAACTTTAAAATGAGTACTAGAATGCATTATTTGGACAAGTATATTGTAGGTTATGAACCAATGAAGTTTAATTCTTAAATCTGGAAAATTAGAAAAGTTGTTTGACAAGTAGCAGCTTTTGAGCACTGATTTGAGAATATGTGTTGACTATAATTAGTGAATGATAATTTTTCTTGAAAGAGAATAATGAAAGCTTCAAATGGAAGGTTGAACCACTAGATTTAAAATTATATAAAATGAGTTATGATTTTTCAAAAATAACTGCAAAATTCAAAAGTTAAGGGAATAAAGTTAAATAATGTAAAGGGGTAGAAATGGAGTTAGAAAAGAAAGAGGAGCATAACGAACCTCGAAAAGTATATAATTAACGCAATATTATATGTGTATATTTTTAGAATTTGACATCTGTTTAAGCACTTTGAGGAAAACTGGGAAAAGGAATACCGAAGAAGGTGATAGTAAACGAACAGAGACAAGTAGAAACCCTCTTTATCTCATTCTTATATATTTAATTCTGCATATTTGTTTATGTCATATTTGTTATACGTGCAGTGATAAAGTCCTTTGGGGATTTTTTCCTTGGACCCCCTTCGAAAGTGCAAGGGTGTTATGTTTAAAGTCCTCAGGGATAGCTTCCTTTGAGCCACCCTCCGAAAGTGTGGGGTGTTATGTGCATCAATATATGTATGAACATATGACTTCTCTTTACATGAATATGAATTTTATATATGATTATTTGATAAACTATGATTTCTACGTAAATTTTTGAATCTTACCCTCCCTTTCTACAAAATACAATTAAAGCGAGTAATTCAAGAGGCAAGGAAGTGGTGACTAAAGCAGCATAGAAGGTAGGAATGAAGAATAATGAAGAAGATGGAATAAACCCCCTGTACATAAAATCTTGCTTTAATTAGTAGTTAAAGTTTCATTTTAATATAAGTCTGGATAGCTTAAATAGTTATTTATATATGCTTGTACAACTTTTGTACATAATATTTTGAGATAGAAGGCAATTGTACATTGGAAGAGTGGTGCGTTCATAACCCACAGGTTTCAAACCTGGTTTAGTGGATTTTTTAGAAAAGTAGCTTTATATAAAAGTTGTTTAAAAAAGTTTAAAATTTTCAGAAAATTCCATTATAAATAAATTAGGCGAGAAGTGTATCTATACATCTATGAGTTAAGAGGATTTATTTAGGCAGGATTAAAGAATGTGTGTGATACTGAATGTAATATCCCAAATTTTGACTAATGTATTATAAAATGTAACTAAAGCTTTGGAAAGCCAATTACAAAATCTTGGGTAAATATAGATAAATTTTTAGGCAAAAAGTATCTTAAGGAGATTTAAGAAAAATAAATAAAATTGCCTAAAATTTATCAGAATGATTGTTTTACATAATAAAGATCAAATTTTGAGAAGAAGTCATTCATTAGAATATATTATTGTATTTCGGATTATTGAAAAGGGAAAAAAAAAAAAAAGGCCACACATGCCACACACGTGTTGATCATTTAAAGCCCCCACTTTCAGCTTTTTATTCATTCTTTCTCTTCTTCTTGTGGAACCAGAACAAAGCGAGAGAGAGAGAGAGAGGATGAGGTTCTCACTGGAGGAGAACGTCGATGACGAATGCAACCTTGGATTCCAACTTAGGTGGGTCCCCTAAGCCCATTTCCCTCTTTGGATTTCTAATTTAGGGAAGGGTTTGAATTTTGAGAATGTTAGAAAATGTGAGTTGAGGCCATTTAGCTTAATGCATGTTCATATTGGTGCTCCCTCAAGCTAGATAAAGCTTTGCATGTGATAAATTGACTGATTGTGAGTTTGATGGAACGGGATTTTGTTGTCGAGTCGAGTCCTCTGCTTTGCGATCTCTGAGCTGCGATTTTGTGATAATAAAGTGAGATTATCTGCAATTAGGTGTTAAAAACAACTGCTTTCGAGTTTGGAGAAGTTTAAAGGGTGAATGCATGTTTGATTTGCTGCTGTTTTTTTTGGAATAGAGACAGGGGTCTCAGGTTCCTAGTAATTTGAGGCTAAAGCATGAATGTTGAGTGGTTTGGTGTTTTAATAAGAATGATAATTGAGCATATGAGGTGCTTTGCTCAGTGTGCATGTCATTTTCTTCTCTGGCATTGATGAACCGGAAAGAAAAAACAGAAGACTATTCTGTTAGAAAGGGGCCTTGGGTCCATGAGTTTTAAGGATTTCATGTGAATTTTTTGTGCTGAGCTCGGTGGACTGAAAGCATAAATATTTGGTTTAAGTTACGAAAAGTGCTTCATGAGGCAAAAAGGGAAGCTTATTGATCAAAGGAATTTTTCAAGTTGCTGGAAAGTATATGTACATGCGTGTGTATATGTGTATGTATATATATGTACTCTGTAAACTGGATTTGAAGATTTATAATATGGAGTGGCTGTGAGATTGAAAAACCAAGTTTTTGGAAGCTGGGAAAATGAGTTAAACATGTTATTTTAATGTCTTCAAGTGTGGTATAATTCTTCTAGAATTTTAAAGTTAGAGGAATGTAGGTTTAAGTGTAGTTCTTGGTTATGAGTTTAATATATGGAAGTTGGAAAATTTTGTGTGAGGTTAATATCATTGATATTGGTGAGAAGAGGTGACTTTAAAGCAAAAGCTTTTAGTTTGTAGGTCTGTAAGTATTGTATAAACTGTTTGGAAGATTAATTCATGCTTAGTAACTCTAAAAGAAAGAGTTAAACATGGTTTTGAAGCTCAAATTAGCATAGTGTAATGAGGAAAGGACTTTGCTGTATAAGCTTATTTGTTTATGAGTAATTAAATGCTAAGTAGATTATTTGAGGTATAAAAATAGGTTTGGGGAGTTAAGCAACTGATTTAAGTTTTTTTGGTTTGTGGTAATATAGCTACTATGGAAATAAAACTATGGATCTCTAGATTGTAGGAGGCCTTGAATGATTTAAGAGCTTAGTGGCATGATAATGAATGCTTGTGGATTTAAAGTTGGAAACTATTTTGAGTGAACCAAATGGTTTGTGCAATAAAAACGGATGTTTTATGTGGTTGTGGATAATTTTAAGATTTGAATAATTGAACTGAAATATGATTTGTGAGGTTAGTAAAGAATCGAGTGCCTTAAAGGAATTAAGTTACTGATTTGAGTTGCTAGCTTTATTTAAGCTAAAACAAAGTCAAATGACCTTTTCTGTTCATGAAATTTGGTAAACCTTTAGTGCACATCTCAAGCTTTAAAATAAATCTTAGAATACATTATTTGGATGAGCAGAGTGAATTAAAAATTTTTCAAATTGATTCAGAAAAATTGAGAAATTGTATTTTCCAGATGAAATAGCTTACTTTGAGTGTATTTTTAAATAGCTACATGGTGTTTGTTGACCATAAAATTTGATAAGCAAATAGTCCTCATAGCAAGCTTTAAAAGGAGTACTAGAATGCATTATTTGAAAAAATAGGTTGCAAGTTATGAATTAATGAAGTTTGATTTTTAAATTTGGAAAATTGGAAAAATTGGCTAACAAGCAGTAATTTTTGAGCACTGATTTGTGAATATATGTTGATCATAATTAGTAAATGGTAATTATCCTTGAAAGAGGATACGAAGTGCTTTACATAGAAATTTGAACCATTTTATTTGGAATAATATAGAATAAGTTATGATTTTTCACAATAATTGAAAATTTCAAAATTAAGGAAAGAAAGTTAAATAATGTAAAAGTGTAAAAATGGGATTAGAAGATAAAGAAAATGAGTTGAATAAATCTTGATAAACGTATAATTAATGTAATATTATACATGTACATTTTTTGAATTTGACATCTGCTTGAGCATTCTAAAGAAGATTGAACAAAGGAAATATTGAGAAAGGTAAAGGTAAATTAAGAGAGACAGGTAGAAACCTTTTTCAATTCTGCATGTTTGTTTGTGTCATATTTGTTATACGTACAATGATGAAGTCTCTTGGGAATGTTATCCCTTGGGTTCCCTCCAAAGGTGCAAGGGTGTTATACTTAAAGCCCTAAGGGATAGTTTTCTTTGGATCATCCTCCAAAGGTGTAGTGTGTTATGTGAACCCTCCGAAGGTGTCGGGTGTTATGTGAATTGATGTCGTATGAACATGTAATTTGTTTTTACATGATTGTGAATTTTATATATGACTATTTAATAAACTGTGGTTTCTACAGGATTTTTGAATCTCATCCTCTCAAATAAATATAACTAAGGCAGGTAGCCAAAAAGGCAATGAAGTGGTGATAAGGGAAGCATAGAAAGTGAGAAGAATGGATAATGAAGAGGAAAATGGACGAACTCCCTTTACATATAATTTTTGTTTAATTATTAGTTAATGATTTATTTTGGTATAAGCCGTGTTGGTTTAAGTGGCGATATATATATAATTGTACAAATTGTGTATATAATAATATGAGATAGAAGGTAGCTGTGTGAGGGGATGTCTTCTCACAAGGTACAGGTAAGAGTTATCCTTGATAGGTAACAATATGGGTTAATGAGCTAAAGTAAGTAGTTGAACTTAGATAACTGTTTAAAAGAAAAATTGTGTCGAGAGGAAAAACTCATGATCAAACCTGGCTCAATAAATCTTTCTGAAAACATCTTTATATATAAGTAAATTTCAAAAAGTTTAAATTTTTTTGAAAAATCCCATTCTCTTTTACTTAGATATTTTATGGTAAGGTAGCACTCTTGCTTAGATGGATTAGAATGAGCAAAATTAAGAAACGGGTTTGATGCTGAAAAATTTTCTTGAAAATTTCCATAATTTTCAAAATTGTCCTTATGTAGATGTAATATTAAAAAATTATGTTTTAAATACAAGGTTACCATGAGGTACATCCTATTTTATTTGGCTCTTAATTAACCTACCTTACTTTTACCTTTAGCTTACATTTGAGAAACCAAATTTTAAATAACTTCTATGAATCATTCCGTCTTTGAAGGCATTCTTTGAGATTATTGTCAAACTAGGATTAGCAGCATATATTCCAATTTATTCTTAAGATTCTAGGCCCAAAATTTAGGATATGTCATCAGTTTCATATCAAATGTTAATTATCGTAGTAATAAGGAGTGCAATTTGTCTTGTAAACTTCTAGACCCACGTTTATCTTGAAACCATTATTTTCTTATATTACTAGTACTATGTAAGGCAGTAAGTAGTATATGTTCCCCTTCTATATGCATATCTTAATATAACATTTTTGTTGACCCATCTTCATAGTAGGCTCCTTCATGTTGCTGTTATAAACAAATTTAAAGGGTTAAAACTCTTCAAAGGTTAATGACGAAAGTCTTCAAATTCCATATTGCCCAAATTTTATCTACGAGACAGTTGAGGCGATCTGCCTTCCATTGAAAAAGACGTTTTCTCACTCTTAATAGAGTAGATTTCAGCTATGTATTGTAATTCATTCCGGAGTGTAAAAGACTCAATGAAAGAGGCTTTTTACAAGTATATATTATTGGAACAATCACACTTTAAAAATTAGTTGTTGGTATTAGGGAACAAAGGCCTTATATGGCACATCTTTTAAAGAAACCCTTTTAATATGGCACTACTCTACGGTATTTCACTCAGCCTTGCTGATCAATTCCTCTCATCAAAACTCTTCATAGATTGCCCTCTCCAGTTGACCAACCAACATCCTAGTAGTTCTCCAGTATGACTCTTCACTTGGCCTTCTACCGATCAACCTCTCAACAAATCGCCCTCTTTGGTTAGTCATCTTTCCATCTAATTTGCAATTTAGGTCGCTACTTTCACGTAGTGGATGTCTATACTCAAGATATAGGCACCATTCCCCTGAAGTATAATGCCACGTTTTGTTGGAAACTACAATGAACATTACGAAAATTATCCATCGTTTTTTTTTTTGCCCAATAAAAATTATCCATCACCAAACACTCAAAAGTAGAAAAATCTTTCTAGTCGAGAAGCGTCAACTTTTGCAACAAGTGCTGGACTTGAATTAACTTCAACATAACACAAGATGGGAACGCAACATACAAAGCAACTTATTCCAGAAACAAGTTTTGTGAAACATGGGAAATAAAAACTCAACAGAAGTTCTTTCATTTATAGCATCCATAGCCAAACACTCAAAGTAGAAAAAACTTCGAAATTTCTGTCTGTGATGAAACTTTGTTACGAAAGGCTATGAATTCATAATGGTCAAATGCTCTGTATCTTATTGGATAGTCTTCATCAACTAGCTCTTTTTGGGTTTCAACCATCTTCCTGTTATGTGAAAATAATCCCATGGAGTACCGCTCATTCTCTTCCCTCATGATGACTTTATGTTCACAAGCTGAGATTCTGCCATTACTCCAAACCTATAATATATATAAAAAAAAATGGTGAGCTTTCATTTATTCAAAAAACTTATATTTTCAAAACAATTTTATGAGAAGCAAATATAAAAATAACCCACCTTTAATGCATCACCTGCTATAACTATAAACATAGAAGGTGAGGGATCAATATTGACCCATTCACCAGTTTTCAGTTTAACTTCCAAACCTGCCACATTATTCTGATGTAATACGGTGAAATATGAACTGTCTGTGTGAGCGATCAATCCTAAATTACTGTGTGTCTTCTGGGGCACTAGGTATTTGAAGCCACGAAGCATGTAATTGGTTGATTCAAGTAGGGAATCACAACATCTCTTGTCCAATCCATAAGCATCAAAGAGTAATCTTTTAGCAGTTTGGTCCATTTCTTCTACCAAGTTGGCATAGAGATTCATTGTCTCACTGCTCAAACAATTAAATAATATTATTAATGATAACAGAAACGTAAGGATCTGGGGTGTCTGCTGCCACTTGATTTTCCCCAACTTCCCAAATTTTCTTCTTTTTCCTTTTAAAAATTAGATTCTAAATAAAATGAGTGATATTTTGATAACCTATTGGCAAAAAATGATTGAGTTTTAATTGTTTATAATTTTTTAAAGATAAATACTCTAAAGTTGGGGATGAGATTAATGTCTCTTATAGTGTTTATATTTGAAAATTTATAAAAATAAAATTGAAAATAAACCATTTTTTAGTCATAAAAATATCAAAATGTCGGGAAGGGTGTGTCAGCTGCTCCTTGTTGCACCTTAATTTTGGGACTCTCACCAAATATTTTTTTTGTGTTATATCTTTGGATCATTAAATTTTAAATGAAATGAGTGATATTTTGATATCTTACAGACAAAAAAGGGTTATGTTTTCAAAATTTTATAATTTTTCAAACATAGACACTCTAAAATTGAGAATACCGTTGATGTCTTTCAAGGTGTTTATTTTTTTAAAATCATAAAAATTGAAAACATTATCATTTTTAACTCATAATATATCAAAATGTCACTCATGTTATATAGAATCTAATAATATAAAGAAACATGAAAAAAATTTTGGAAAAAGCTTTAAAATTGATGGGCAATAAAGGGGGCAGTTGGCACCCCAAACTCCAAAAATGTCACACAGTTTATGAGGAATCTAATTATTAAAAAAAACATTTGGGAAAGGACCTGAAAAGTAATGCATTAGGAGGAAGGTAATTGTGAAAAAAGAAAAACATGAATTAGTTTTAAGGATCAGTACCAGAAATGATCATATCCTGTCGGCCACATTATGTTGACAAACTTTTGAATTGCTTCCTCGTTGGATGGGCCGTCCAAGTCGATTCCAAGGCCTTCGTATAAAGGCACTTTGGAATTTCCTCCAAAGTAACCATGGTTAGGCTTATCGCTAGTATTTCGCATTTTTGTCTCCAGTGGAAGATCAAACAGTTCTTTGATCAGGGCGAACACTGAATTATAAAGCTCCATAGGGACCTTATTATTCATTATGAAAAAACAACCATTGCCCTCTAATGCAGTTCGCACGACTTGGCTAGCTGAAAACCAAGTGTCAGTCCCAGGCTTCAAGTTTTCATCAGTGAAGTCTATGATAGGAATTTGGGAAACTGGTAGGGAACTCATCTTTCCAATAATAATATATCTCCAATCTGCCAAAGCGCTAAGCAACAATGAGTTGGAGGCTGATTCTATTGATGCATATGGAGATCTCATATATATACAAGGTAAAGTTGATAAAAAAAAAAAAAGAAGATTAAGAATGTAGATCTCATATGGTTTTAAATTTTTTTTTTGGATTGAACTAAATATGAGAGAGGTGATGAGAGGGTTTAATAGATCAAAGAAAGAACAAATAGGTGCATATACATAAAAATGGTTGGTTGATTCATTGATCTTGAAGCACGGAGAAAGGAAGAAATTAGGAAATAAATGAATTATTTGTTGTTAGAAAATATTAAGAATGTGGAACTTTGTAATGGTTGTAATCAAATTAGTTGTGCATATGGACTATCATAGTGGCTTTAACTTATCGATGATAACACACAAGTTTGAAAAATAAAACAGATATATTTCAAAAAGTTAAGCAAGGTGAAACTCACAGGGATTCTCCACGAGAAGTTGACACCAAATTATGCTTGAAATTACAATAGAAATACTGTTGTATTTATGTTGTGGAGGTGGAAATATTAGGTAGGATGAAATTATGGAAACGAATCACATGAGAGGAAAAGAAATTACAAGGTTCATGAATCTTTGAGAGTGCTGCCTCCTTAGGAAGCCCAATGAATTTTTTGGTATAACTTTTGAAATGATTCATCATGGATGATGCCATACCTGACTTTCCTTATATGAAATAGCGCCATTTGCAACCACTTTCATCCATTTCAAATTCTAGAACTAGTAAACATATCAAAACGTTAAATGTATTTCTCAAAACTTGAATTTCTAATTTCTTGGGGAAATTATCCTTTTTCTAAATTCAATCTAATCGTAAAATAATTATTTCCCATTTTGTCCAATTATTTAAGGCCTTCCTATAATTTAAATAATTGATTTTGGCTAAATTCTCTTAATCAGCCGAATTCCAAAAATGAAATCCATAAATATTCTTTTGAGAAAATTTCTTCTTACTTTTATCTCTTTTGAGCTTGAAATATTGTCTAAGATAATTTTCTCTAACTTCATGAATTTCTGGAAATTCTCAATCATATTCTGAATCTTGGGCCTAGAACCTCAAAAATAAATATGAATTAAAGGATACTAAACCCAGCAAGGTAAGAGTTCCAAAATTGGCCCAAAAGATAGAATGGTGCCCACGGATTATATATATGCAAAGAACAAAAAACTGGACCAGATCGGTCGGTCCGACCGGTGAAACGGTCCATGGTCCGGTTCAGTTTGGTTCACTATTAGACCGGTTGACCCGGCTTTAAATCGGTCAACCCGGTAAAAAAAACCTTGTTGATCAGGGTCATAATTTTTTTTAAAAAAAAAATTTATAGACTTTTTTGTGATTTGTAAAAAAAAAATTAATTCCTTAACATATATTTAAAATCAATTTCCATAATTAATTACTTGGAAGATTCCTAACTAATAATATCAATGTACTTCTTTCAATTATTCATTCCTCTCAAAATAGTTTTCCCCTTTTTGGCCCAATATTTGAGGCCTCCTTATAAATTTTTCATAATTAATTTTTGTTAATTTTTACTCTTTTTTTTTTCCAAAATTCATTAATTACATAAAAATTCATTTTGAGATAATTTCTCTCATTTATACCTCAATTATGCCTTAACTAGAATTTGGAAAATTACTCCCTGCCTTTCTGTGCCTCCATGAATTTTACTTGAAAATTTAGGCATTATTTCCAAAACTATCCTTGCTTGCCCGAACTTTTAAGAAATTACACTTGTTCCCAAATTTGGACAATATATACTCAATGTTACCTTGGTGAGTCTACTATTTTATTTGAACTTTGGCTAATCTATAATTGCACATTTAGCCTTTATTCAAGAGACTTGAATATTACGTACATTACAAAAAAACATGAAATTAGTTACGGAATTTGCCATGAAATTATTGACGGAGTTGTGGTTTCCCACGGAATGAATTTCCGATGGAATTCATTCCGTCGTAAATTTCACCATTACAAAACGATTACCGACGCAATTTCATTCCGTCGCAAATTTTCGATGGAATATTCCGTCGGAAATTTGACACTCAAATTTCTGTGACAAAGTTTGCCATGGAATTTTCGATGGAATATTCCGTTGGAAATCTTGCCAAGGAAAATTTCTTTTTTTTTTAATAAATAATAATACCACATATCACCTCTATCAGCCACCACCTCACTTGAACCCCTGCCACGTGGCACCTTCGCCAACTACCATCTTAAACTCGGGCCCCACCACGTGTTACCTCTGTCAGCCGCCACCTCACAGAGGATTCGAACCCTCGATCACTTTGGCTAATCTATAATTGCACATTTAGCCTTAAACTCGGGCCCCACCACGTGTTACCTCTGTCAACTAGGATTCGAACCCTCGATCACTTGTGCACACGTGTGATCCCTTGCCAATTGAGTTACGACAACCTTGTATTTTCTAAACGCATATTTAAATATATATATATATATATAATATTATACTACATAATAAATTATTTATATATAATATTTACATGATTATTAATTTCATAATTTTTATTATTTTAGAAAAATATTAATTTTAATATAAAATTTTACAAATAAAATAAATATTATTTATCATATTTTTATATTTAATATTGATTTTAATTAATATATTAATTAAGATTTAATAGTAAATAATAATAAAATAAATAAGAATAATAAATAAAAAATTTAAAATTGAAATTAATAATTAATTAATAAAAATTATTACAAATAAAATAAATATTATTTCTAATATTTTCATATTTAATATTGATTTTAATTAATATATTAATTAAGATTTAATAGTAAATAATAAAAAATAAGAATAATAAATAACAAATTTAAAATTGAAATTAATAATTAATTAATAAAAATTATAATTATAATAATTAAATAATAAATAATTAAATTTGCCACCAAATTTGCCACGGAAATTCTGTCGGAAATTGCCATGAAATATTTTTCCGTGGCTAATTTTGCCACAGAAATTTTCCGTCGAAAATCTCCGCGGAATATTTTTATTGTGGTTAATTCCGTGGCAAATTTTGCCACGGAAATTTCCAATGGATTTCCAACGGAATTAGCCATAGAAAAAATCCGTGGCTAATTCCATCGAAAATAAGATTTTTTTTTTGTAGTGGTAGTCCCTAGAAAACATAATATCTTTCAGGGTATTTTTGGATCTCTTGCACAACTTTGTTTATCACATTGCATATTTAACTTAGGAAAATTCTTGAACATCTAAGCTCAGAATCAGGGATATAACAACAAACAACTAAAGCATTAAAATCTACTTTGGAGCGGCAAAAGTAAGGAGGACTTACTAAATAAAAATGAAAAGTCCTCCAAGGCTCCAACAAGCTGATCGAAAAGAAGAGACATGAAGAAATGATCGACTCGTTGTTAGCTGTGTAACAATAGACATAGCTAGCGTAACCTTCCCCTTATAATATTGAATATTTAGCCATTTCAAAATAATTAGTTGACTACCATGGTTGCAAAGAAATAAAATTAATTCAAGGTCTACCACACAAGTAGTTATAGAAAAACTCTTTCATTGAAACGAATTACATAATGCTTGTATCTAAACCATTAGTCTAGGGCATACACAATCACTAACAAAACTCTATATCTTGATTCATCAAATGTTGAAATGAAATGTCATTAAAAGGAATACTTAAGGGCGGCATAGAGAATGAGAGCCGTCGAATGACTTGTTTCATTGAAGGTCGAGATTTTGGCAAGGGATGCAAGCATGCTAATGCTACTATGACTAAAAGGATCACAGCTTGTGCATCTTTTCGCAAGGGAAGTGGGAGTCGTGGGTCTAAGGTATCTTTTAACAAAATGCTTCCAACATTGTCCTTAGACAAATATGATATTAAATCTCCAAGATGTTCTCCAATGATGATTTCTAATGCAACCACTCCAAAACTGTAGACATCAGTCTTTTCCGTCACAACAGAGGTGTATGCTTGTTCTGCAATGATCCAAAAGGTTCAAAATAAAGTGACTATATAATTAAAGTACAACGTAGTAATAGTTATAGTACATTAAAAAAAAAAAGCAAAAAGCTTACCAGGAGCAATGTAGCCATAAGTACCGACTATAAGGGTTTGATTGGATGAATCAGGATCAAGGATTCTAGCTGTGCTAAAATCTGAGACAAAAGCCTCCATCTGTAAGTTCAACAGTACATTACTACTTGTTATGTCTCGGTGGATAATTGTAGGGGTACAATCATAATGCATGTAGAACAAAGCATTTGTGATTCCTTTAATGGTGTTTATCCTCTTGTTCCAATCCAACTCCTTTGCTTCTTCATCCTTGCTCAAGACAAAAAAGAGGCTTCCTCTTTCCATGTATTCATAGACAAGAAACATGCATCGATTATGGGAACAAAATCCATGGAGCTTTACAATGTTGCAATGTCGAATTTCAGTCAACATTTTTACTTCATTTTTAAAACTCCTATTGAAAAACGGATCTTCAGATTCTCTTTTATGAAATTTTTTCACTGCTACAATTCTTCCACTAGGAAGTTGTGCTTTATAAACACTTCCATACGCACCAATTCCAATGCAATACTTGTTATTAAAGTCCTCTGTGGCTTTTATTATATCTTCATATGCAATCTTGCCATCAAAATTCCATATTGAAAACAGATCTCCATTCTTTATCGCTCCTCTCTCAATTTTGGTTTTCTTACTCTTTGTGGAGGATAGAAAAAGGATGAAACCCACAATGAATATGGAGGCAAGAATCATTGTCAAGGGAAGAATGATCTTTAAAGAAGACTTTGAGCGTTTAGGAGAATAACGGATTATCTCTTCTGGACAAAGTAATTCTTTATTGCCCTTGAATATGTCATGAGGGAAAGAGCTATAAACATCACTTGGAACATAGCCACTGAGAAAATTGTATGACAAGTTAATATATTGCATCTTGCCAAGTTCTCTAGGTATGCTACCAGTGATATTATTGTAGCTCAAATCAATACGACAAGAAGTTGGGTAAAGGCATAATCTGGATGATAGCTCTCCGTTGATGCTATTGTGACTAAAGTTAATGACCAAGTAATCTTGGCTGTCAAACGTGGGCATATTTCCAGTCAGCTTATTTTGGGAGAGATCTAGAGTTTGAAGATTAGGTAAATGTCCGATCTCTTTTGGTATGTTACCATATATCTTGTTTTTTGAAAGATCTAAAGTTTTCAAATATTTCAAGTCTCTAATATCTCGGGGTATGAAACCAGTTATTTGATTTTGGGAAACGTCAACCTCCTCTAACTG
>QFDD01002314.1:0-14981 GCA_006871305.1 Vachellia collinsii | reverse complement strand
TTGTGATGTTGTGATTGGACCATGTATTTGGATTGGATGGTGTGTTTATGCTGAATTACATATATGCATTGCAGTTGTGATTAATCCATTGCATCTAATTAGTTGTCAATGATTGTTGATAGTTAATGTGTGTGTTTGGATTCTTTGGTTGTAGATTTACAATCATTGGAGCATTTGCATCATCCATTCAATTGCACTCTAAGTGGTTTTAAACAATGTTTTAAGAGGTGGTAACTAACTTGGATCTAAGTGAGTTTTCATTAATTAAAGCATTGGACCTAAGTGATTGCTTGGGGTTTTTATCTAGACTTAGAGAGTTATCAACTTCCATATCATTTTGAGAGCAATGATAGCTGATTTCCACCCACCAAGGGCCTATCTTTTCATACCTTCAATTTAATTCAACCATTCCATTGTTAAACCAAAAATACCAAAAAGATTTACTTCTTGCATTGTTTTGTCATTACACCACTATTTTCATAAACCAAAACCCCCTTTTCATACCCAAGTTCAACATGTTTTTGATAACCAATTTAGACTAGGAAAGCCAATAAACCGCTCCTCGAGAAGAACGATTGGTTGCCCACTATACTACATTCTTTTGTGCAATCATTTTGTATCGAACCGGAAGGCGACAATCCGCGTCCGATCAAATAGCACCTTGTCTCCTTCCTTGAAGCTCTTTCTAAGGAGACCCTTGTCATGCACCAGCTTCATTTTCTCCTTATATAAACGAGCATTCTAATAAGCTTCTAGCCTCAACCCTTCTAACTCCTGTAAGCCAATTGGTGACTTAAATGCAGTCTTATAAGCCCACAGTGCTGCCTCTAAGTGCGAACTCCAATCCTTCTTAGATGGCTTAACCATTTTCTCCAAAATATGCTTCACCTCTCTATTTGACACTTCAGCTTGACCATTGATTTGTAGATGGTATGCAGTGGAGGTTTTGTGAGTGACACCAGATTTGGAAAACAAATTGGTAATGACCATATTACTTAAGTGGTTACCTCTATCACTCACTATGGTATTAGGCACCCTGAACATATAGAAAATATTTGATTTGATAAACTTTGAAATCGTTTGGGCATCATCTTTTCTATTAGGAATAGCCTCTATCCATTTAGAAACATAGTCTACTCCTTTGAAATTAAAACACACAATGCTGAATCAGGAAATGAATTGCAAATGAGTTCAAAAGGGTCTACTCCCCTTGTTTCATTTGAAAGCCTACTCAAATGATCAGAGACTTGGTTTACCACCCTAGGTCTATCTTTATTTCAATAACAAACTCCTAAAGAAGTAAAGCCCTTCTTATCAATCGGGGCTTGGATTGTGATTTCTTCAACAAGTAATGTACAACTACATGATTAGTAAAGACAATCACATAAGAGTTCAACATATATGGTCTAAATTTTTCCAAAGCAAAAACAATGGCAAACAACTCTTTTTGTGTTGTGGTATAGTTCACTTGAGCTAGATCCAAGGTTTTGGAGGTGTAAGCAACAACTCATGAGTTTGTCTTCTTTTTGCACAAGCATTGCTCCTTGAAAGCAATTGGAGGCATCACATGATAACTCAAAAGGTAAATTACAATTAGGCACAATCAAGATTGGTGGAGAAATAAGCTTAGCCTTTAATTCATCAAATTCAACACGACAAGCATCATCAAAGTCAAATTTCGCATTCTTTTGTAGTAGTTTAGATAGAGGCAAAGTAATTTTGCTAAAATCCTTGATAAATCGCCTATAAAACCTTGCATGTCCTAGGAATGAATGAATGTCTTTAACACACATAGGATAAGGCAACAAAGAGATAACCTCAATCTTGTCTTTGTCAACCTCAATGCCCTTACTTGAAATTAAATGACCTAGCTCTATACCCTGATTGACCATGAAATGACATTTCTCAAAATTTAGAATCAGATTTTTTTCAATGCACCTTTTCAAAACTTTTTCTAGGTTAGCTAGACAATCATCAAAGGAACAACCATACACAGTAAAATCATCCATGAAGACCTACGTATATTCTTCTAGAAAATCACAAAAAAAAAACAGCCATCATACAGTGTTGGAATGTTCCTGGTGCATTACATAACCTAAAGGGCATCCTTCGATAGGCAAAGGTACCAAATAGACACATAAAATGTGGTTTTTTCCTAGTAATATAGTGTAATTCATACTTGAAAGTACCCAAAGAACCCATTTAAAAAGAAATAGTGATATTTTCCAACTAACCTTTCAAGATTTGGTCTATGAAGGGAAGAGGGAAGAGATCCTTACACGTGGCATCATTCAATTTCCTATAGTCTATGTACACATGCTAGGAGTTCTGGACTCTTGTTGGTATAAGCTCATTTTTCTCATTCTTGACCACGGTAATCCCATTCTTTTTTGGAACTACATGGACAGGGCTAACCCACTCCTAACAGAAATTTGGTAAATGATTCTAGCACTCAAAAGCTTGGTGATTTCCTTTTTAACTACATTAAGGATAAGGGAGTTCAGCCATCTCTGGGGTTGCATCATAGGTTTAGAGTCCTCACTAAGTAGTATACTATGTGTGTAGATAGTTGGACTAATTCTAGGAATGTCCACCAATGTCCACCCTATCACCTTTTTATGCTCTCTTAATATAGAAAGTAATCTCCCCTCCTCAGAATCAGATAGAGAATTAGCAATTATCACAAGAAGTTTATCATCATACTCTAAAAAAGCATATTTTAAATTAGGCAGCAAAGGTTTCAAATCAAGCATGGGTGGTTGCACAACATAAGGAACTAGCTTATCAAGATCAAGAGAAAATAAGTGACTCCCCTTGTGTTCAAGAATTGCAAGCTCAGGCTCCAATTGGTTGAGTTTACAACCTCCCTCCTCTTCAAGTGTTGGATCGATCTCTAGTTGATCTACAGCAACCACCTTGGGTGGAATCTCCTATACACCAGCATTATCACTGAATAACCACTCATTCAAATATTGCATGGGATGAAGAGAATCAAAGGAAGGAAAAATGGAAGATGCAAGAAAGATGAATAATTATCAAGTTCCAAGTGTCTATGCATTAGATGAGCTGGTGGCAAAGCTAGGAGCAATCTATTTCCTTCTTCTTCAAGTAATGATGCTCCTTATGGTGATCCTGCTTCCACAGAACAAGAGTCACCTGAAACACTATCAAGAAGCCCTTCTCCCTGGGTGTCATCACTAACTATAGATGGTATAGAACTTATGCGTGAGTCAGTAGATGATATAGCAAATGTACGAGGGATGGAAAGCATGCAATTAACAACAATGCAGCTAAGGCATGTCACATCACCTATGCAAGAACAAATAGAAGAGAAAGAATAAAGAGATGAAAAGGAAGAAATAGAAGCATTTTCATCACTAGGTCAAAGCATGTGGATTCATCTTGTAGCTTATGTTCAATGCAAGCTTCATCAAGGGCAATGTCAATAGCATTTACACATAGAAGGGAATAATCCTCATAGGGGTGTTTCATGGCTTCATACATGTTAAAATGAATTTTATGATCTCCAACCTCCATCGTAATACTACTGATCAAACACGGTTTTGTTGCCTTCCGGTTCAATACAAAATGATTGCACCAAAATAGTGCAGTATAGTGGGCAACCAATCGTTCTTCCCGAGGAGCAGTTTATTGGTTATCCTAGTCTAAATTGGTTATTAAAAGCATGTTATACTTGGGTAAGAAGGGGGGTTTTGATTTAGTGAATGAAAACTGTAATGCAAAACAAAGGAAATATGCGTAGTAGAATATTTTTAGTTTTTTTTTTATAATTGGAAGTATGCTTTGGATTAAAGGGAAATATAATGGATAAGCTCTCAGTGATGGGAGCTTAGCCTTCCTTGCTCTAACTTAAATATGGGAGTTTAATCCTTCTGAGTCTAATTGAGAAACCATAAGCAATCACTTAGGTCCAATGGTTTAATTAATGCGGTTCACTTGAATCCACGTTAATAAACATTTCTTAAAACATTGTTAAATACCACTTAGAATGTACAAGGATGAACTATGCTCATAGCCTCAATGAATTGCAATCACAATCACATAAACCTAATAGACAACTAACCACTAACAGTCATTAATAACTAGGTGAACATAAGGAATCAAGTGTGAAACATATATACCAATCGACATGAAACACCATTCAATCCAAATACTCAAAGGGGTGACAAATCTGTAAACAAAATTCACATAGTAGTAGAAAGCTCTAAATCTAGAAATCTCTACAAATGTTCAAATGTAAGATTAGACTAGGAATACTGCCCAATGAATCCTAGAGCTCAGGCCTTGTTCTCCATCACCAAGAGGCTAAGATTTTAGCATCTCATAACTTCAAGGGCGCAGCTGCAAGTACAGTGATATTCTGCCATGAGGGGGTGAAGATGAAGATGAAGATGAAAATGTGAAGAAAGAAGTGATGAGGATGATTTGAATGGTTGAGAATGGTGGAAGATGAAAGGAAATGTTTGAAAATGGAAGGGGAATGAGCAGAGCTTGGTGGCTGCTTCAGATAGAGAAGGATGGCTTTAAAATGATTCTCCAAATCTGCAGAATGAGTCTCCTTTCATGGTGGCTGCCCTTAAGCATGTAGAAAGTTGCTGACCTAATCCAAAATGCATAGCTACATTTTTCACACAATTAGGTCAGAACTTCACACTCATAAAGTCACAACTTACCCAGTATTAGGTAGCGACTTATATAGTTCATGTCGCAACCTGGAAGGTCAACACAGCCTCTTAAATTGTATATGTCATATATAGAATTTCTAGGTCTAAGAGTTTGGTAATGAGCCTGAATGATAGATGCTACCAAACTCAATTTGACAAAGTTTCTTATTAGATAAAAGATTCTCTGGAAATTATACTACATTTGGCTCGACAAAAAAACGTTAAAGGCAAAAGAAAATAAAAGGAAAAATGTGTGCAGAGGCAGAAAGAATAACAAAAGGGGAAATATGGATGTAGAAAGGAAAGGATGGACTAAAATGTCATTTTGAAAAGAAAAGGACCAAAGGGACATTTTGAATAGGGACCCAAGTGTAAATTTGAAATTCTTGGGGCCAAATTGTCATTTTGGAAATTCAATGGCATTTTGATAAATTGAGAAAAGTCAAAGGGCATTTTGGTCAAAGTTTGACCAAAATATCAGAAAATTTTACAGAGTCCCAAAAGATAGAGAAAAATTCACTGATTAGTAATTGAGGCCCGGTTTAAGTGACAATGACATAAATAACCTTTGAGGGAATTTTAAAGGTTATTTAATATTTGGCTATTTAATAAAATAATTAGTCAAAAATGATTATTTAAAATATCCAGAGGCCTCAAATAATTGGTTTCAAAGTGAGGAAAAATAGCTCAATAATTGTAGTATTTTATAAAATTGATTCCAAGAGAAAGACAGAAGCAGTTTGTTGGAACGAAAAGAAAAGGTCCGAAAAAACCCCGAATTAGGGTTTTCTTCAGAAATTAATTAAAGACACATTCAGAATGAGAATTGAGGAAGGAAAAATGATTAAAAGAGTAGAGGAATTATTGGAATTTTTTAGAACACTAAATTGGCCTAGTGATAAGAAAATCCCCGAAAAGCATTTTCGGAAGAAACTTTTCGGGTAAAGTAATCATAAAGTAATCTTGCTTTCATAAAGGAGATTGTGGGGCTTGAGAATGTGCCACTTGGTCTCTTCATATTCAAAGAGGAAAAACAAGAAGAGATATTAACTTGAAGTGGTAGATTACATCAATGTAAGTTTACTTTATCAGTGCAAATGGACCCCACAAGCTTTAAGTGACTTGGGCATATTTTTAAAACAGCTTCCAGCCCATTTTCTCTACCATTTTCGAACAGAAACAGAAGAAAAGAAGCAGAAAAAGTCGTGCACTTCAAGGAGGAAGAAGGAGAAGGATTTCCAAGCCAAATTCAAGGTAGGAACTCAATTTCTTCTCTAGAATTGATCTATGAGCTCTATTCCTCCTTTTAATCGGTGCAATTTTTCCTTTGGTTCTGTGATTCAAGAGATTCAAGAGAGGGTTTTGAAAAGGGGCTGAAGTGAAAAGGCAAGAAAGAGCAAAAATTGGAAGAGGTAAGTGCCATAAATCAACAATGCTTAATTTGCTACATGTTGATGCTTGGTTTGAGTTGATTTGAGCTTGTTTGTAATTTTTGGCACAAAATCACTGTTCATGGGCTGCTGCACTAAATTGATCTGCAAGGGAGGAGTGTTTTTATGTTGAATAATGATTGGAAAATTGTCTAGAAGTAAGATTATGCATGTATAAAGCAAGAGAAGTTGAAAAATCATGTTGTTGCAATTTTTCTGTACTGTTTCAGCCTGCAGGGAAAATGGAAGAAGGAATGTGTTTTTGATGATTTTGATGCTTCCATTGAGTTTAAAATGAAAAATTGTGTAGGGAACAAGTGAGAAACCAAATTTGGAAGCATTAGAAACAAAGATTGCAATTTTGTGCAACAACTCCCTGTAAGTTGCTGTTTTGAGTAGTTGAAAGGGAAGGAAATTTCTTTTGAGCTATTTGAGCTTAAAAATGGAATCTACATGACAAATTATATAGGAGAGGCATGTTAGATCAATTTTGAAACCCATGGATGCAAAAGTGCATAGTTAAGGTTAAAGAGAGCAAGTTTAGAATAGTTATGAAGAAGTGATGCTATAATGGTCCAAATGAGTTAGTAACCCTTATGTGATGTTATCTAGGACCATTGGACATTAAGAGAAAGAGTTGACAAGCAAAGAACCAAGAAAAGCAAGGAGGAAAAGGTAGCTTAGCAATTATTGTTTTAGTTACATTTCATTGTATTTATTGCATGATTACTTGCTTTGCTATGATTGAGATAACATGCCATGGTGTGAATGATAAGGTTATGACATGATGAATATTTGTCTCTATGCTATGTTGTGTGGAATATAAGGTATGCATAGCATTTTCATTTTCAAGGTTAAGTAAGTTGAACATGTATCATGTATTAATGCAAGTTATGTGATTGAATAATGGTTGCTTATGCTACTAAGATTCCCAAGAATCTTACCCAACCAATGTAACCTAACCCTAGGGCTATCTTTATCCAAGAAGGGAAGAAGGAATAAGGGGAATGCTTAGAGGTTGGTAAGTATTTGATAAGCATTTTGTGGAAAGTTGTAAATACCCATAAGGGTATTATATGTTGTTTATAAGTGACAGCATGTGTAGTTGTAGATTTATTTTCAAGTATGCTAAAATAGATAAAATGCTCCAAAGGCATTAATGTTGCAAGTTAAAGCAATCATACTTCAATTAGACCAAGTATGAAAAAAGGGGGTTAAAAGTCAACAAAATGGACCTAAAGTTGACCAATTTGTTTTGTAGCAATCAAGTGAGTTAGGATGTGATATTTTACCACCAAATAGATATGATTTTTCCCTTTAAAATGTGTGGTAATTCATTTGAATCCGATAACCATGCTGAGAAATATGTCATTCCAAAGTTGGGCAAAAATACTGGAAAAATAGAAAATGACCAAATGAACACTAAGAATTTAAAACTGGGCATGATTTTGAGGTAAGAAGGTCCAGAACTTATTTTTCCTCTCATGTTTATCCAGTTATCTTCCTATAGAATTTGGAATCACTCAATTTCAATTTTTCTACAATTAATTATGATTTTTCAAAGATAAGGCCATTTTTAGAGGGTTATCAATGGTAACCCAAAAGCAAATATGTTTTTTAAACTCCAATTTCCACAGGGTATGGCCAACTAAAGTGATTCCAAATGCTTCCGTTGGGTATGTTAATGGGATAAAACTAAGGGTATTACAGTATACAAGTTGCGACCTATTATTTATGGTTGCGACTAAAAAGGCCCAGTGGCACTTTACTTGCAAATTTCTTCCTTTAAACAAACTCTATCTCCTTCAAATTCATCTTTGGGCTTGAATATCTCCTCCACATGCCTGCAACAAAAGCAGGGAGCCTTGTTAAAGAATCAAACACTGAAATTTGAAGGAATGTACAACTAAAAGAGATCATTTACTCATTTTCCCCTTGTGCTAGTGAATACATAATCGATATAGACAAAAGAGGCTCAATTGCGCACAAGACAGGGTAAAAAGAGTTACCAAATGCCCAAAATTAGGTAGGAAAAAACATGTAAATATTAGCATTTATCACTCACCCACACTTAAACCTTTGTACTCATGGACAAAAACTTGAACCATTGCCCAAAACATACAAGCAAAATTGAGGAGATCAGCTTGCTCTACAATAGTTCCAGAACCAATTCAATTCTCATCCCCCTAGGGAAACGACAATGATAACATGAACATTGCCCAATAATCAGCTACAAAGCACAATGGATTATAAATGTATGAACACTAGAGATTTGCTCATGGGGTATAAGTGCTGCCTCACTATCTCTCCTCATTGGGGTTCTTTTCACTCAAAGTTCAAGTAGAAAGCACCCTACCATAAGCTTGTTGTAGTTCTAAAATCTCCACTTTTTATGCATCGATATAATGAATCAAGAGGACTTTATGGCTTGTAATGATGGAAATAGGCCACATGGAGTAGATGAAATAGAGAAATGAGTGTCATAAGTATGCATGCTATCAATCAATGACTCAAGAGTAACATCTACTTACCAATTGAAGCTTTATGAAGAATTGTTTCAAATGCCTTATTTTTCTCTTTTTTTTACATGGCATTCTACAATACAAACTCTTCTTTTGTTCATGAATAAATTCAATTTTAATTCTATCAAGATGCCTTGAGGTTCCAAAGAATACATATACACAACACTCAAATAATGGCTTAAAAAGGGTAACAAAAGGGTAAAAAAGGGTTGGCCAATAGAAATCGGCATCCAAAACTTTTTGAGCTTTTTTCTTAGCCCCAGAGTGACCCCCACAAATGGTATTATGGCAAGCCTCCAATATAAGTTGTGCTTCTTCTTCAGGGTTGCACCTCCTTATCACTTGATCAGAGCACATCTTCCACAAATGTGGCACATCCTAGATATAGTATTAAGCTTCACTCTTGAGCTTTTATGCCTGAAATGGAGTTAAGTGAGAAGGGATTAGTCCTGTAGCAAGATAGTTGACTACATGTGCAAACCATGGTTGCGTAATAGATAAAGCACACAGAGACTAATTAGGAAATGAATCACAGATCATATTAGAATCTAATACTCCCCTGGTATGGAATGGCAGTCTACAAAGGTGATCTGCAAGGTGGTTTACATTCCCAGATCTATCCTTCACCTCCAAGTCAAACTATTGAAGCAACAGCATCCATCTCAAGATCTGGGGCTTCGATTGCGGCTTGTAGAAAAGGTATTTGATAGCAGCATGATCTGTATACACAACCGCTTTGGAATTTATGAGATGTTGTATGAATTTATCAAGTGCAAATACAATTGAAAACAATTCCTTTTTGGTAGTTGTATAGTTTTTCTGAGCAGTATCAAGAGTTTTGGAGGAATATGCTATTACTTTAGAAATGGTAATGTCCTTCTGACCAAGCATTGCCCCCACACTTAAATTAGAAGTGTCACATGAAATTTCAAAGGGCAATTCCCAATTGGGTGAGGTCAAAATAAGAGGTGAAATCAATCTGCTCATCAACTCATTGAATGCATGCTCACAAGTAGAATCAAAGCAGAAATCAACATATTTTTGTAATACTTGGATAGAGGTAGAATAATTTTACTAAAGTCTTTGATGAACCTCCTGTGGAACCCCACATGTCCAAGGAAGGATCTCAACTCTTTCAAGTTAGTGGGGTAAGGTAGGGAAGATATCACCTCAATTTTCGCTTTATCTACCTCTATTCCTTTTTGAGAGATCAAATGTCCTAACACAATGCCATGATCAACCATAAAGTGGTATTTTTCATAGTTCAAAACCAACTTTTTCTCAATACATCGTGCTAGGACCTTGTCAAGACTTCGTAAACATTCATCAAAAGAGTTGCCATATATAGTAAAATCATCCATAAACACATCCATGCATTTTTCAATAACTTCAGCAAATATAGATAGCATGAATCTTTGGAATGTGCCAGGGGCATTACAAAGATCGAAAAGCTTTCTCTTATAGGCATAGGTACCTAACGAGTAAGTGAAGGTGGTTTTGTCTTGATCTCTAGGGTCTATAGGAATCTGAAGGTACCCCGAATACCCATCTAGGAATCAATAATGGCTTTTACCCTCTAATCTCTCAAGCATTTGATCAATAAATTGCAAGGGAAAGTGGTCTTTTCTAGTGGCATCATTCAGCTTCCTATAGTCTATACAAACTTGCCAAGAGTTTTGTACCCTAGTGGGAATGAGCTCGTTATTCTCATTTTTAACAACTATGATTTCGCTCTTCTTCTGTACAACTTGTATCGAAGAGACCCATTCACTATCAGATATGGCATAGATAATGCTAGCTCTCAAAAGTTTGTCAACCTCCTTCCTAACCACATCATAAATTAGAGGGTTTAACCTCCACTGGCTGTGCTTAACTGGTTTGAAATCCTCAGTTGATAAAATATTATGAGTACATGCAGTGGGATCCAACCCCTTTATGTTAGATAGTTGCCACCCTAATGCCTCTCTGTTCCAACTTAAGACACCTAGCAAGCTAGCCTCTGCACTATCAGACAATGAACTCAAAATTATAACAAGCAGTTTATTTTTAGTGCTTAAGTATGTTGAGCCAATGTTTTGATGATGACAAATATGTTTTTGCAATTATGTTGATATCTTGTTAAAATTCAATATTTTCACAAATACTTTATACGATTCTCGAGTTTTAGTGAAAGTGTTGAGAATGCTTGAGTAATGTGGGTCAATACTCGAATATCATTGAACAAAATATGTTTCCAAAACTCAACACTCTCAATATAACTCAAGTTTTAGTACAAGTTTTGACAACACTCGAGTATTGATTTACAATACTTGAGTATTGAGGGACAAAAATGCTTTCAAATCATAAAACTTTTGACCAAAACTTGAATTGTCCTAAAAGTGTTGTCAATTTCGAGCTGATAAAATCACTTTGAACTTTAATACTTCTTTGAGAACTCAAAGTATTGTTCATACTCGAGTATTATGAAACAATACTCAAGTATTGAGCTTAAAACTTTCGTTACAGGCTAAATACTCTAAAGGAAACTTGAGGAACAATAGAAGTGTTGATTTCAATCTTAAAACTCGAGCATTAGAACATAACACTCAAGTATTGAAAGTCTTACAAGGATTTCCTTGACAGAAACACATTGAAACTTGAGTTTTATTGTCTAGCACTCGAGTAATACTTTGAAAACTTGAGTATATGTTAGAAGTGTTATGAGCACTTGAGTATTATCAGTATAACTCAAGTACCTTAACATTACTTGGAGAAAAGGGTCAGTCACTTTGATAACAATACTCGAGTATTGTATATTTTCCTCGAGCACTCCTTTTACTGACAGTGTTTCAGATTGTCAAAACTCTTCATTATTCTCAAATATTTCCTTCTTTATGCTTCATTTATTTGAATCCATTCTGCACTCATAAATGCTCATTCCTTTTACTTATTAACAAAGAATGGGTCGTCTGATTGCTTCACTAGAAAAAGCTCAATGGAAAAAAATACAGGAGATGACCATACCATGTGTCAGAAGCATTTAATGCAAAACATTGAACAAAAAATATGAGAGTAACGAAAATAAAGTTCTTTCTAACATAAATTTATCACTTCCCAACTATAAGTTGAAAAGCATTCAAGACGAAGAAGATAGAGAACGCATTTACTGAGATACATCATTTATTGCTTATTCATCTACCTCCTCTATTTTTACTCTCTCCTTCATAAATTCATCAGTGTTTAGTATTCAATTCTCAGAAAAGAGAATATCCATATTCAAATTTGTAATTCTGTGAGAAGTATTCAAGATTAAAGAATCTTGAGTGAGATAGTAAAACTCAGGGTAAAAGTGTCAGATTGTTTCACTGAGTTAGTAAGGGGGAGAGTGCTTCTTCCTTCTGGTTGTAAAAGGTTGTTATAGTGAATTTGAAAAGGCCCAAAGGAATCTGAGGACTAGACGTAGGTCAAGTGGACCAAACCAGTATAAATCTCAACGTTCATATTTTCTCTTCTCTATGTTTTACTTTAAAGTTTTGAAAATTTTTATTTGACCAATTCACCCCCCTTGTGAAATCCTATTCTAACAAGGTAGGCATATTTTAGGTTAGGGGGCAACTCCTTAAGTTTTAAGGTAGGGGATTGGATAATAGAGGGAATCAACTTAAATCCATTAGTGGAGTTCAAGATACTTCCCTTTGGAGACTCTTGACATATGCACTTGTCCGAAATGTGTTGATTTGCTTCATTAACTTTAGATGCTATGCCAGAATCGTGTTGATTCAAAGAAGTGACTTTCATGGCCGATCACGCCTTCACACCTACATCACCATTGGATATTATTTCACTTAGGAAACATAAAGTGTGAGGTGTAATTTTAGAGTGCGTGGGCATAGAAGTGGTGGAAGAAAGAGGTGGCCCTTCAACCACATCATTAATCACTACAGCTAGAAGGATTTGAGTCTAAGATGCTGCTCCAGGACTCCCAAGTCATGACTTTTTCTCTCCATGTCACAACTGAAAGTGTACCAAAGGTCTTCTTAGTAGGTGGATTCATAGGTCGTGACTTTTTGTCCTCCAGGTTGTGACTTTGGACCTTTGGTGCTTGTGTTTTCTAGTTCAGCTTCACTTATTGTCTTTTCATCACCTTGACATCCTACAGAACCAACTGGAACATGGCACGTCGTGACCACAAGAAAAGGAATAAATAGAAGGCAGGCAGTCAAAGTAGGCATCATATGCACTCAGGGATAAATCATGCTCTGAAGACTCCAAGAGTTTAGAAGAAGTATCAAGTAGTTTAGGTGAACTCATATGACAAACATCATGCATATTCATTTCATGCTCATCCCTAACTTGCTCCACAGCTAAATCAATGGCGTTTAAACCCATAAAAGTAGTATTATCGAAAGGATACCGAGTGGCTTCATTCATGTTGAATGTGACCATATGATCCCCTACCTCCATTGTTATACAACTATGTTTCATGCTTATAATAGTCTTAGAAGTTTGAAGGAAGAGTCTCCCTAAGATAAGGGTGCTTTCATTAACCAGCTCATTAGACATGTCCAGCATATAGAAGTCAACACGGAATACTAGGTCCTTAACTTGAACTAGGATATCCTCTATGATTCCCTTGGGATACCTAATGGATCGATGCACTAATTGAAGGACCACACTAGTGTTTTTGAGACCATTGATGCCTAGGGCTGAATAAAATGACCAGGGTATGACTTTAATTGCAGCCCATAGATCTAACAACGCCCCCTTAATGTAAACTTTCCCTATGGTGCATGGGATGGTGTAGGATCCTGGGTCTTGACATTTCACAAGTAATTCTACCTTAAAGAGAGAAGACACATTGGCTCTGACTTGGATTCATTCTAAGGGCCTAAATCTCTATTTATCATCACATAGTTCTTTGAGCAGGTTAACATATTTAAGATTCCCTTTTAGAAACTAAACCATAGACAAATTGATTTCAAGTTTTTTAAACAATTTATATGTATAAGTTGCAAACTCAGAGTTAGATTTCTTTTTACTAGAAAAGAAAGCTTTAAGGAAAGGGAGGTCTTTAGAAGTTACCTCCTTACCTGTAGGCGTAAAGGCTAACTACATGCTTGACTCCGCATTCTCTTCCCTTTGCTTACCTTTATGTGTTGCTCTTGCTTATGTGTTGTCATTCTCTTGTACCTTATCTTCAGCTTTAGGTTCATGCACGTGGACTTCATCTTGTAGGATTCCCTCCTCTTGCATTCTTCTCTTTAGCATGAGTTCCTCTTCCTTGAAGCTATTAGATTTCACCAATCGGATCTCGGAAATTGGAGGGATAGTCATTGGTTGATGAGATTCAGCATTCACATTCCTTTCATCCTCAAAGTGAACCATCTTCCTACTTCTCAAGGTGATAGTATTGAGGGATTTGGGATTTATCATCTTGTTAGAGGGAGTACAACGTCCTATCTTGCCTTGCATGTCAGTGACAGTGTTAGACAACTAGGTCAGGTGACTTATGATCTCACCATTCTTCAATGTAAGTGCCTCCATCTTTTTGCTAACATCAGAGTTATCCTTTTGCATTCCTTGCAAAATTGTAGTGATAGAGGCAAACCTATCATCACTTTCCTTTAAGCACCCCTTAATATTAGTCATCTGAGCTGCCATACTTTTCAGAAGTTGAGAAGTTTCATCCGCTCTAGACGGCTATGATTTGACCAAGTTTTACTACAGTAATTCATGTCTGATTGCATGATTTTAGAGGAATTAACTAGTTTAAAATGCATGTTTTGATGTGTAAAACCTTCCTTAGCTTACTCTATTTCATATGAGAGACCAATCATGAACCACTTTAAGGCCTTCCAATGCTTAGAATTAGCTAACCAAGTGAAATTTTAAAACTTTGAAAAAATTACTGTTCACTTGGTAAATTTCATATTTTTGGCCAACTTTGAAAATTCATAACTAATTCTAGAAAAATCAAAATTTAGTGGTTCAAGTCTCTAAATGAAGATTGTTGAGTTCCCTACAGGAGACAAATATCCATTTGTCCAATTTATTGACCAATTAATACAGTTTATTACGTGAATAAACACTGTTCATTTAGTCATTTTCTTTTTTCCAGATTTTTCCTCCAACTTTGGACCATCATAACTTTTTGTAGAAAACTCCAAATTTAGCAAACTTAGGCTCATTTTAAAACTTGCCATGAGAAATATTTAACTGGAAAATTTCAAGTCATTTGGACTTGATTTTCTCAGATTCCTCACTACCTCAACTTAAGTCATTAATAAGGGTATTGGACCCCTTTGACATTTCTTTATCATGCTTATTTATTTCCTCTCTATGCATTTATCATCATGGTATAATGA
>QFDD01002313.1:0-17573 GCA_006871305.1 Vachellia collinsii | reverse complement strand
TTTTGTTTTGTTTATCATATTTACATGCCTTTTTATGAGTGTTCGCGCTGTATTTTGCATGCGAGGACTCCGAAACAGAGGAAAAAAAACAGTGCAACATAACAGGATTGACAGTGACAGTGACGGCATTTGAGAGAAAAATTATGAATCCAAAGTGTCGAATTTGTCGATATTTATAGTAAATGTTTGAGATATGCCCAGAAAATAACAATCCGGAAATTCATATCATTTTTTAAAACTTAAATTGCAATTTGTTTTATTTTGCGACTTCAAGAAAAAAGTGATCAATTAAGATTTTTTTTTTCTGGAGTGAACTTTTGGAAGGAGAGCGCATCATATCGGGGCAAGTGTCCAGCTAAGGAGCCGTAAAGGCCTTATTTTATTTCTTTTTTTAAATTTCCGTAAGCCTTTGATCAGTCGTCACATGCTCCTGCTCCTGCAGCTCCTTTATTTAAATTTTTCAGAAGAAAAAAAAAACAGAGGAAGAAAGAAAGAGAGCTTTGTTTAAAACGACAGAGTTTTTAATGAAGTAACAGTAGGGAACCAAGCACCTTAAAGTGGGGAAGGTAAGATATTTTGGCATGGCACAACACATGACGCATTTGACTAAATAATTGTGAATGTCACGAGAAACTTTCATGGCGGAGACAGGTATGTGAAACCAAAAATCTAAATCAGTAGTTTTTCTTCCGCTGAGTTCCAAAATTTAAATTATATTTTGCCGTATGCATGCCCCGTTCGTGGTCCGGTCAAGTTTGATGTTTTCCCATAGCGTGTGTGTATTTAAATTAAATACTTAGGTTACTGTATATAAAAGACTCCACCATATAACTCAGGTTCTCAATGTTGGTTTTGATCTAGTGTTATGGGTAGATAAAAAAGATTAAATGTGATTTTGAGAATGCTCATGCATCTATACCAGCTGGTAATGAGATATGATGAGGAAGCTACACTGTAGTGTAATCATAGGCCTCAGATTTTTTTTTTTTTAAAATAAGTGCAATTATCTTTTTATAGGTGTGAACTATGCTTAAAACATTATCGAGCATTAAATATGATTACAGCTCTCAAAATTTGAATGGTGGTTCATCATGTTTTGTGAAATTATCTCCCTTCACTAGAAGCAACCCCATTGGTTAATTTTAATTTTATTTTTGTTCAACACATGCAGTAATATGGTTCAAAGTATTATTGTGTGTTAAATGTTGTCAACACCTTTTCCAGTCGAGGGATCCCAACTTCGGTTTATCATATTGTGAGATGTTAGTTTTAATTTTTTTTTCTTAAAAACACATATATAATTTTATTTGAGACAAATTTATTTAAGACATTACCGAACATTAAATATAACCATACTTCCTGGTGATGATTCAAACATTACTTCGTGCACCTTGCGGTGAACATCGGGTCTTAAGTTGTCATTTAAGAACATTTAAGAAAGGAGGGGGAGGGAATAAGGAAAGGGGCCCAATGGCCAAAATGGGAATGTAGGCTGTGTTTACATAAATGATCATGAGCACATGGAAAGCCATCAAGATGGGAAAACAAATCATTGGGGACACCAGGAACCCTATATAATACACTACACACACACACACACAAGTCATTCGTATTATACCACTATTTAATTTAGTTCCTTCGCTCCCTATTTTATACAGCCCAGTCATTTTAATGTTATCTCCACTTGAACATAAAATCCACTTATTTCATAAATCTGACCGAAAGAGAGATCAGTGAAGGTCTAGCATAGCCCTGTGTAGCTATAATTTAGAGAAGAGGAGGGTCAAAATTTTGAAATGCATAAATTGAAATATATGATATTTAAAGAAGAATTGTAGGCTGAATGTTATGATACGTGGTGATTACTAATTATAGAGCATATCGCTTTTTGCCTGTGATGCAGCCTATGATATCCTATAATTGCATTTTATTAATTAAAAGTCACAACATAACATCATTGTCACCGCCACACGTATCAACAACATTCTCCTTTTTCAAGATGTCAAATCCATGATCACTTCCTGGCCCACTGGGCTCAGCCAGGCCCAATTCCTCTCCCACCCTCTCCTCTCATTATATCTGCCATCTCTTTCTTTATTCTCCTTTGTTTAGTGCCTAAAAGCTGTGGAAATTACAAGTCCCAAACAACAGGGAACTCCTCACCTAATCTTCACTTTGTGTGCTCCTTTATTTGGACCCTTAGACCCCACTTTGCCAACTATATTCTCTCTCTAGCTTATTGTTATTTTTCTATAATTTGGGGCGTGGGAAATATTTTTTATTGAAAATTAATTCCTTGTCATTCCGTTTCATTTTATGTACTGAACCGCCCCGCTGTCTGAAACCCAAGAGTGACTGCTTATCCCAGTGAAGCTTTCAAAAGCTCAAAGAAAATATAGGAAAATGGACACGAACACTAGATGCTTTGGCTGTGATGTAACCCCTTTTGGCAGCAAGAGACTATTTTGTTAAACTAATCTTGTACCTTTGTGGGGTTTGCTTATTGCACATATATATATAATATCGTTTGACATGTTTCAACCAATCAGGATCTCACACAAATACGAAAGTTGTGTTTCAATGATCAGTTATTGGCTATGCATGTAGAGTCAAGGCTCAGGACTATGGACCTAATTTTATAGTCTGAGCTCCTGTATTTATTTTCACAGACTAGTGATAGGCACTTCAAGTAAAACGATTCATATGAAATAAAGGTTTGTCTAGTTAATAAAAAGTTAACTCGTAATTATAAGGTTATGATTTCAAATCATAATACCGATATGATGATTTTATCAGTCGCCGATACGTAAGTATATCCAACCTAAACTTTCTCCTACCAAAAAAATAACAGGCACTGTGCCCAAACATTGAATATTAGATTAGCAGCTGTAAGGTGTGCATTCCCTCATCATACATCATGATTGTTTTAAAAGAACATGAATAAGGCAAATACCAATACTTCATCATCTCAGGAGCTGTCAACACTAAATTGATACATCGATCGTCGTACACTGTCTGCCCCATATGCTCTGTCCGTGTCTGCTATACAGTTTCTACCACTTTCTATGGTTTCCTCGGTTGATGTTCTTCCCAGGAAAAGAAGGTGTCTTCTTTTTTTCCCCGAAAAGGGTGTCCTACAACAGTATGAAAAATGCAACTTTTCTCCTCTTCCATCTCATTCTGTGGGTTTCAATATAATAATAAAAGCATGATACTCAGATGGTGTTGCTGATAGCCTGATATGAAGCTTTTGAACTGTAAAAGCGTTCTTTTAAGGGCATATGGGGATGGCATAGGGTCTTCTTCGACCCAGGCCAGTCTTTGCTTTTGTGGGGACCTTGATGGGCTCATCGTGATTTTAATGATTTGACCAGACCAACTTTACTGGGCAATTCCCCTTCTGACTTTTCAGGGCGAGGAAGAAAGACAACTATTTCAAGCATAAGGGCAAATGATGGTGGGAAGCACAAGTAACAAGGTCATTACTCCTTTGGATTGCTCAGAAGGAACTTGTTTCCAACTTTCATGAGTGCTTGTGGATTTCCCAATTGAGCTGTTCCTGTTTGGTAAAAACTTGAGACACAATCTTGTTTTCGTAATAAAACCTGCATGAATTAAAGTACAAACCTTGCTTCTTTTGGAATCTATCAAGGGGAACCTCAAAATGCAACATTCTTTTTGGGTAATGTGAAACTCTGCACTTTTCTTCTAGGCTCCAAACCGCTTTGAGAATGAGAAACTCAGGTCCTCTAAACCGTGGTCATATAGGCCAAACAATAAGTTTAGTTGGGTTTTGGAGGTCCATGAGAAAACGTTTGGATAGAAACAGACATGGTGTTATAAAAGGAGGCACAGTTAAATAGATTTGCTGGTCTTGCTATAGGGCAGAGTCAGAAACTCTCGCAACCCTAAGATGCTTCCATTTGATACTGAGGGATTGAGAAGCTGCTTGATCAAATTGCTTGAATTATCGGTTTTGAAAGGACTAAAAGTTCAATTTTATTGTAAAAGTTCTTGTGTAGAAGCTATAAATATCTGAAAGTCTTTTTGGATTCAATGTAACTCCAGAATTACTAAAATAGGGACAATATCATTATACTCCAAAAGTAGCATGTGAAACCTTATCCAATGTATAATTCCACCTAGGCATATACCTTTTTTCCCTTGTTTTGCAGTTAAATTTGAAAAAATGCACACCCATGCACATATGGAATCATATGTAGCATAAGGTCTGATGTGGAATAAGGGGATTAATTAACAGCTAAATTTATGCAACTTTCCTGTTGTTAATTCCCTTTTGTGTAATTGTCAATTTGCTAGTTGTAGTTGTTTTATGCTTATATTCACTAGTTAATTTGATGATTCCCTGGTGTGTTTTTGTCGAGGGTTAAAGTCATTTTTACCCGAAAGTTTTGGCCAAGTATACTAATTACCGGAAGTGTTTTTTATTTTATCAATGTCTCCCCAGAACTACCAAAATTGAAGCAAGGTCACCGAACCACAGAGACCAAAAGGTCAACTGTTCGTTGATTGGTTGACTGATTGTGCTGAATTCTTTCTACATGTAGGATGTATTATCACCCGTCACGCCACATCATCATCTTCCACCCATAAAAAAATCAAAAGAAATCCTCCATCTTCAGATCAGACCAGAAACTCTATCCCATATCACACCAGAGAATCAAAGATAAAAAAAAATAGAAACTCTAAAATCCCAAAACCAGATCAACAACTAATCAATTTGGAAAACAAGATACCAATATGAAAAACAAACCCTCTGCTCTGTCAGAACCAATCTGAAAATCAAAATCAATGATAAGAAAAAATAGCAACCTTCAAGCCCAGAAAATGCAAATCAGAAATGAGAAATGAGGAAGGAAAAAGAAACAATATAATATAATATCTACCAGCGTCGTCTAGGTATAGCATTGCTACGTCCGACGACAGAGCCTCAGAATCCTGACGCCGACGGAGAAATCCCCTGAGGGAGTAAGAAGCAGAGATCGACGTGCATGGAGGAAGAGCGACCGTGGCTGAAACGAATCCGTATAGATCTAGGGATGGGGCTTCAAATCCCAACGACGGAGAGGGTTTGGCGGCTACTTAGTGTGGCGGCGGAGAGGAGCCCTGTGATGAACGCTCACCGGTGTCAACGACGATGTGGATGAGTGGAGACCGTGGCTGAGACGGCGTTGGAAGAGCGAGATGGTTGAGAAGGCAAGAAAAAAGTGATAATGGTTGAGATCTTTAATGCCGGAGGAAAAGCGACGGTGGCTGACGGTGAAGGGGGTGTGTGGCCAAACGAAGAATGGAGTAGAGGTTCGATTTGTTCAGAAACGAGGGAGATGGGAGAAATTCTTGCATGAATCTGGTGTGCCACATCATCTGTGGTCTGACCAATCACGATCCAACAACTCAACATTATTTTAATCTAGCTGGCTGATGAGTCATCTATTGTTGAGCAATTCAAATTTTTTTAAAAAATTAAACAAACCTCTGGAAAAAACACGCTCATCGGACCCAGCTTGATGAGAACTTCGTGTCAAAGGAGTGTGCCCTAGCTCAGCCTTGCAGCTTCTTCTTTGCCGGCGGGGAGTCCTTAGCGTCGCCAACAGAGAGCCTGCAGCTCTGCAGCGTCTTCAATTCAAGTTTTAGATTTGATTTCAGTTTCGTTTGCGGCATGCATTCCTACCACTTTGCAATTTTGATTTCAGGAATGGTCGACCTCGTCCCTTCCCCTGTGCATCCTCTTGTTGGCGACCACAGACAAACCATGCCCCTGCAATTTTGAGATCGCAGCGAGGAATCTGAGATCCCGACGACGATGAGGAGACATTGCCCTCATTAGGTATTCTCCAACCCCTCTTTCCTCTTCTACGCAATTCGTTCTCCTCCTCGCTTTGTAGGTTGGTCTTGATGGTTAGCGAAGATCCATGGTTATTTCGGATGTTTCAAGCCTATGAAATGCTATTGGTTGGTTTCCATTAGGAAGAATTTTAAGTTTGGATACACAATTTTGGGTCTACGAAATCTTGACAACCATATATAGAGGTGTGTGTATCTATATAAATGGTTTGGGGACACGATTTGTAGCCTCTGTAGTTTGCAGCTATGTTGCTTTTTGAAGATGTTATATGCACATGCACAGTGTGATCGGTCATTTCTTGTTCTTAATGTGATTGGATAAGCTTATTAATTTGTGTTATGTAAAAGGTTTGGGTTCTTAATTTGTCATTATGAGCAACTAGTGTTAATCTTAAGTGATATTGTTTTACCATTATTGTGTTCAAGTTAAGTTTGCTAGATATAATTCAAGCTTATTGTACTGAGTGGGTGCAACAAAATTTTCATATATCCTGATATATTTTGCTCTAGGTGTATGCAAAAAATTTTTAGCATATGAATATTTTAACCCCTGCTTACTGCAAATATTATTCTGCTTCATTTTTTTACTGCATCTTGTTAATAAAGTTCTGGACAAATTTGTAATAGTTGATTTTTTATTGTGAAAGTGCAGGATAAGTAGAAAATTTGTTGAAGCCAGCGGCTTTGAGTAAAGGTGATATTGGTGGAATTATGAAAAGTCATGAGGTGGATTCTTTTAGGCATGAGTATGGTATTGAAGAGTAAGAGAAGATTTCAATGCAAGATGTGTGAAGATGTCAGATAAAGAGAATACAATTTTAGAGAAAAATAAGCAATACAAGGCGTCAAGAGAAGAATGGAGATGCGTAATATGCAAGTGGGCCTAATAATTTGTTGTCATATTGCTTTTGTTAATTGTAGTTATGTAATAGTCTGTAGCTTTATATTAGGAAGTATGCTATTTCGAAGTTGTTATGCAGTTGGAAGTATGATGCTTTCATGCTGTCAAAATATGCTGTAATTTGATGCTGTGAAAGTATGGTGTGCCCAATGAGGCAAAGACAGATAATTAATAAGGATGTGTTTCATGAATATGATTTTGTGCAACATCCAAATGCACAGTGTCGACGTATAATTTACACAGAATAAGATTTCTGCTCCAATTTAGATTGTTTCTTGTGTTTTCGAGCTGCTCGAATCAGTATATATGTAACATAATTGAGAGTAAGTGCCAAAAAATACTTCATTCAATATTATGTAAGATTACAAGCTCAAAATAACCATGTTTTTACAAGTAGAACAATACAAAGAGACTTGAGTACACATTGTACAATCTTCACAACACATCCAAAAGTAACTACACTACTGCAATCTCAACTGAACATTTCATGCCCATTCTTGAAACAGCAGAGTTGGGTTGGCATCATGATCAATCTTTACAATAATCAATCAGTGAGTAGGACATTTGATTTTCATCAGACCCCAGCTGGATTTAATCTTTTAGATTGGATATTATAGCAAGACTCATCCTCCTCTTCCTCTCCCAAAGCTACAGCATGAAACCGAGCTTGGAAGGCATCCCTTGGATGTCACTCAATTCTATTCAATTGACAAAAACTGCAAGTCAAAAACATGTTTCCTCCTTGCTACCTGTATATTGGGAAACACTCCAAGTTATTACAATTTGCTCACAAGAGCAGCACATATAATTCAAAACACTCGTAAACCTACTCCAACATATACAATAAATTAAAAAATAAAAATGAATTAATCAATGCTGTTCCTTCTTCTTTTTTTTTTTTTTAACTGAAAGTCAATACAGTTTAAGTGATAGAAACTGAAAGCTCTTGCTCTCTTCCCTAGCAATCAGGACAGAATAAGGTTACAGCAATGCATATTAACGTTATTTCAATGTCATGAGACAGTTCATTCTTTCAAGAGGGAATCAATATGCATAAATCAGTGACCTTTTTTTTAAAAAAATCAACTGATCTATATACAAATACTCATACGTAAATTGGCTGCCAAATGCAATAATAACCAAGGAATAGATAAAACCATTTTCTGCTGCTGCAATAATCGTTTGTATGAAGTAAACAAAAGGACCAAGTAAAATAGAGTCCAATATAGGACAAACAATATTCCCAAACGAATCAGCACTTGTATGGAGACTGAAGATATCAAAACCCGTAATATTTGTCCCGTCCAAGGGACGATGAAGACCATAACCAAGTCGAAGAAGAAACGACTAAAGAAGCAATAGATGAGGAGTAACCCATCCCACGCGATATATCATAGGAGGAACTCGCGCCGCAAGCGAAACTGAAATCAAACCTCTAACTTAAATTGAAGACGCTGCAGAGCTATAGACTCTCTGTCGGTGACGCTATGGACTCCCCGCCGGAAAAGAAAAGCTGCAAGGCTGAGCTAGGGCACACTCCTTGAAGGCCTTCGATTTCTCGTCAACTGGGTCGGTTAAGGTGCTTTTCTCAGGGTGTTTGTTGTCTTTGAAAAAAAAATAATTGAATTGCTGAGTAACAGGTGACTCACCTGCCAACTAGAAAATGCTGGTGAGTTGTTTGCTTGTGGTTGGTCAGACCACAGATGATGTGGCCAAACCAGGTTCATGCAAGAATTTCTCGGGAGATGGTTCACAATTTTTTTGTTTTAATTTTTGTTCAAGTGACAAATATGTGCTGGAAATAAAAAGGAGGTGGATGTCATGCGACATCTCAACAAAACTCAGTCAAAAACATTGACCCACTGGGCTGTTAAGATTTAAGTGACATTACTACCATTTTGGTACTTTTTAGATGACATTGATTAAAAAAAATTTCGACTAGTCAATGATACTTCGTGAAACCTTTTGAAGTAAAAATGATCATTTATATTTTTTTGTTAATTCCCTAACATTCATAGTTAATCCTCTTATTTCAGTTGTTCATGCAGACCTGGACATTTGCATTTTCGCTCCACCGTAACCTAAAAACATGGGTTGTGTAATGTGCTTATGCTTCTTGTTAATGGCTTAATTTTTGTTGTCAATCCCCTCATGCCAGTCGTTTATGCAAGCCTGGGACATTTGCATTTTTCTCTTCATCATAACATGAAAATATATGGGTTGTTGATAAGTTATATTTCTTGTTAATCGTGTAGCTTTTGTTGTTGATCCACTCGTTGATTTGCACCATCCTTGTTAACTACTTTTAAAATTACTTTTACGTAAATTGAGACAAAACTCCTTTCACATATTTACCTCAGATTGCATACAATCACTTTTTAAATCTGGACTAGCGTGGGAACCAATGTCTTTATAATATTTTTTTGTTCATCAACATTTGCAACAAAATTTATCAAAATGGTCTATTCTTAATGTAAAATATCTTACATATCTAAACTCCTATAGTTCATTAAGAAAGCTTGTCGTTCTACGTTGGACGTCTCATTCCATGCAGGGGTCACATCAGATCCCATAGCCTTGTAAGCCGCCACGTCATAGCTGTTCAAGGCAATTCTCCGCCGGTTGGCGTCTCCATCTCCATGGTCTTCTCATCTTATCCCTCATCTATGGGTTCGGTTATGCGTCTGGGCGACTGAAAAATCACTCTCCTTGTGTTCGTCCGACTGATGCAGGCATGGAAGAAATGGATCTCAAAATTCCTTCTCCGCATCTTTTAAATAATCTACTCGGTAGAGGAATTATGTTCAAGAAGTTACAAATACCACCCACACCAGAGTGATTGTAATCTGTCACGTTTTAAACAGACCGAAGCTTGAACATGGAAATGAAATTTGAAACCCATCAAATTGGGAGGTCCCGTTGATGTTGTTGCCGTAATCGTGGACGACGGCTCACTCTCGCCGGAAATGCAGGTCCTTCGATTCAAGCTCCCTCAGCCGCCCACGCCTTTGTCAGAGTTGTTAGCCAATTAATGCATGACTCATTAACGGCGCTAATACCGTTTACTTCCACGCAGGGTTACTGAGAGAGTACTTGAGTAGCATTATTAACAAAGCCATGATTTTGATGAGGGTGTTTAGATTGCTATTCACAAAACCTTGGTTTTCTCTGCAAAATCTTGATCTTGAAAAACATCCAAACACACACTTTGGCTACTTAAGAAAAAACAAGAAGAAGCAATTTTGGATAGCCAAACCATGGTTTGATAAAAATTTTCTCAACCAACATTGTTAGAAGCACTTTAAAGATGGAAACCATAGTTTTAGCATAGTTTCATGAGCTAAAACTATGATTTTGGAGAATAAGATTTTTTTTTTCAGCTTTTGGGGGGAAATTCAAGGTAATTGATATTATTGTTAGATATGTCAACATAATAAATTAAAAATACCCTCACCCTATCTCATTCTCCAACACATTAACTTATATCCATTTTAGCAATTTACACATAAACAAATCATTCCAATAACAATTATCCAAATACTTTCAGGTGTGTGTATTAAGTTTTGGTAAATAGCTTAAATTTCGACTTACGTAAAAGTAATTTTAGAGAATAGATTTTAAATAGAATAGACTTTATAAAAAAAAGTGATTTTAAAAAAATGAAAGTGTTTGGATGGTTGTTATAAAAATAGCTTTTTTGACGTGAAATTATTAAAAAGAACATAAAGTAATGTAATAATTATATGAAGGGAAAATTTAATTTATAAAAAAGTGATCTTGATAAATTGACAATATTTGGATGAATGTTATTAGGATCAACATTTCATATGTAAATTACTAGAAAGGGTATAAGCTAATGTGATAATTGTTTGTGCAAATTTCGGGGAAATATGCATTCGAAAGAGAGCTCGGGGAACCAGCAATATACAATGAAAATAACAGTGTAGTCTCTAGTGCAAAGATAAAAAAGAGTCTCAAGGTGGCTATGCCAATAGCTTATATTAATGTTTAGAAGTGGTGTACAATGATCGAGGGAGAGAGATCAGATGAAGAAGAAGAGGTGTTCTTAATGAGCGTATTAGATCAGATCCCCCTCTCATTATCGATTAGACAAAATAAATAGATTAATTCATAGTGTGCTAGCCGTTGAACAGTTGCAATATGGCTCCGTAGATCTAGGCAGCGTGGGTGCTGAATCCATGGATTACAACGGTCCGGTCCGACATTCATGGGGTTGTGAGGCAGTCGTGGAGCAGGGACGAACATTTGTGTCGTTGAGTAGACGGTTGCTGATGCTGGTCGCAGGCATGAGGGTCCTGGCAAGTCTCGATCGCAGGGATTGTTGCTGGGCCTCGTCCTGGACTGTCATTGGCAATTGGGCTGTCATGGCTGATTGAGTCTAAAATCGTTTTTTGGGCATACAATAATTATATAAAGTGTGCATTTAATCTATATTTTCATTTTCACTTATTAAATAGTAAATACATAAAAATAATATATATATATATACACATATAAGAGAACAATTTATTATTTATATAATTGTTTAATATATATTTATAACGTGTGATATAATTTTACAAAAAAAAAAATCCATTGCAAAAGTGCAATTCAATGAAGGGGTAATATTTTAGGCAAAAAAAGAAAGGATAATATTGTCATTTGTCAACTATTAGAGTGCCTTTTTATTTAAAAAGCTTATCCTTCCCAGCTTTATGGAAACCAAGGTTTAAAACACTCAAACTATGGGTTTGAGATCCAAAGTACTTTTGAAAAAAAAAAAATTGATGTTTGGCAATTATTTACTCAAACCAAGATTTGAGCTATCAGAAGTGCTTTTGAAATGTTTGCTAAACATACACTTCATATTATCAAAATCATTTTTTTAACAAAATTTATTCTACTCAAAATCTATCATCTAAATTTACTTTTATTACTTTTTCTTTAGGAGTTATTATTCAAAAATTAACCCAAACACTATATAAGCCAATCAAAAGGTTGTCAAAGTTCATCTGCTGGTATATGTTAAAATGAGTTCATAGACTAAGTAACACCAAGTGGTACTTGAAAGTATTGAGTTACTCCTTCTAATCCCGGTTAAAAATAGTTTATTCATAGAGAAAATGGGTAAGATAAAGAATAAGTGAGAAATGAGATAAAAGAAGACAATTGAATAAAATAGACTAAACTTTTCAATATGTTTGGCAATATGTTAAAAGATTATTATCAAAGTTCATCCGCTGGTATATGTTAAAATGAGTTCATAGACTAAGTAACACCAAGTGGTGCTTAAAAGTATTGAGTTACTCCTTCTAATCCCTATTAAAAATAGTTTATTCATAGAGAAAATGGGTAAGATAAAGAATAAGTGAGAAATGAGATAAAAGAGGACAAGTGAATAAACTAGACTAAACTTTTCAATATGTTTGGCAATATGTTAAAAGAGGATAGAGAGGTGCAAATGAAAGTAAAATTGAAAAAACAACATTCCTTTAAACAAAACAACTTGCTATTTATAGAAATTACCGGCCTATGTGAAAGAATATTGTTTATAAAAAAAAGAAGAGAAAGTATAAGTGAGTTAAAAATTGAAGAATTAAAATATTAATTTTTCTAAATTTAGTAAAAATATTAAATACATCATTAATAAATATTAATGTTAAAAGATAAATTATGAATTTGGTATAATGAAACGTAAGTTACGAAACAAGATTTTTCAGATATGATTTTTAATTTAAAATGATATTTTAAAATATTTTTTTTTTTTGCCAACAGAGAGGCAAAATTATTTCACTTTTAGGAAATGTTAATAAAATTATCAATCGTCAACAGGAAAGAAAGTTGGTAACCCCCAGCTCTTTCAAGTCCAAGGGACGCTAGCTTCGGGGCTTCTCTTTTCTATCTTCCTCTTCCCACTTTTTCTTCTTCAGTTCGTTCTTGTTGGTTCTCTTCTTGACTCGAAAACCCTAATATGAGAATTCGTCTAGCATCCTAAAGTCTCCAAAGCAAAAGTCACAATTCAATAGCATCCAAAGACACTAGGGTTTTCCGCCTGTTTCGATCACTGAATTCTGAAGATCTTGTTTGAATTAAGTGCGTGGCCGCACTTTGGCGTCCAAATTTAGGTTGAAGATTGGGTTGATTTTATTGTGAAGGCTTGGGAATAGTTTGATTTAAGAACATGAGTGCCCAGAAGAAGAGGGGCTTTCAAATAGAGGCGTTTAAGCACCGGGTTGTAGTGGATCCAAAATATGCAGATAAGACGTGGAAGGTTTTGGAGCATGCAATTCATGAGATTTACAATCATAATGCGAGTGGGCTTAGTTTTGAAGAGCTTTATAGGTTCGCTTCCTTGCTTTGTATGCCTCACTGAAATGAATGTTATTTATTAGTTCTTGTAGCTACCTTCTCCAGCTCTTGATGTTACATGTAAGGTCTACTTTTATTTCTCCCAAGTTAATAAACTGTAGTGTAAGGACATGAAAATTTGAAACAGGTTTTCTCTCTCAAGTTGATTGAAATTAAATGATTATGTTTGTTATTAGATATTTATTTAACATGGATAACTTATAATTCAAGAATTTCTGTCAAGCTACAGTATTAAGATTATATATATATATATTGGGCTCTGGATGATTCTTTTATCAGCAAATATTGATGTAATCTTAAGCCTATTTCTTTAGTGAGAGGTCTCTTCCTTCTCAACTTTTATGCGAAAAGCTTCATCCTTGTGGATTTCAGCTCAATCTCATGGGTTTTAAATGGAGTTTCTTCATCATATACGAGCAGAGGTTGGATTGCCCTAGGCTGATATACTTTTTCTTTGTTAGTAACTCCGCTCCCCTGTATTGTCCTCCATTTCTCACTTAATGAATGCTTGTATTTTCAATTTAGCAATAATAGAGATAAGTTATGAATTTAAATTTTTTTGAAATTATGTTTCCAAATAATAATGACCGGGAGCACAAAATCATAATAGAAATAGGAAAAATTATTGTGAGGAACTTCAACTTTATCACTAAGGAAGCATTTGTTGTCAGTACAGTAATGTTTCAAGTCCTTGGAAAACATTTGAGCTCCACATATATAAAGAAATCATCCCCCCTATATCATTGGAGCGTGGACAAGGCATTAGTTTGAAATTTTTTTCATATTTATTATATTCAAACAGCTTATAAATAGTTTTCCAGGTGCTTGGAAAAATATTTCCTATGTGTCTCAAATAGTAGCTAAAGTATATAGGTTACAGTGAAAATTTCATATTGCCTTTGTAAAAGATGAAGATTGACCATTTATATCGCTTTTGATGTAGTACTAGCTGTCTAATATTAGTGATAACATTATGGCTGTATGTGGTATCTAAGCTATTATGGTGCTTCCTTTTTTCTTGTGGCATCAAAAGAGAGTTCATTTATGTATCAAAAGAATACATCAAAGAGGACACATGCGGAGCAACAAAAAACCCCTATGGTCCTCATGTATTATATTCATCAGATCTGCTGGGTGTGGTTGCTCCATCCTATGACTGCCAACATTCAAACCAACTGTAAGCTAGGAGGTCTGGACATCTATTTCCTTCAAAATATACATGTCTAATTTCCACTTGTCAATTCTTTTGCAAATGCTTGAGGTCCTGCACCAATATCATGGCTTCATTTGTGCTCATTCGTTCCTGTGTTAAGTAGCTATACGATGAGGCTGTCATTCACTTGGACTTACCTGAAACCCTAAATCCACACTTCTAGTCCGTCTCACACTCCCCATAACTCCACATTCAAGATGCTTTACTGCCCAATATTCCTGCAGTCCCCTCGTCTCCAATTGCCATCACGATAATGTGTTATAGCACCAGTCCCAGCCACCCTTTAAAGCCCTTAAGTGCTCCATATCGACATTGCATGCACTGAAGAAAGTGTAGTACTGCACCATCTCATGAACCATTTGATCCAAGCTAAAGCTTTCATTGGCAAAGACACGTACTTCAACAATCCAGAGTTCCAGTACATGGTACTTAACATGATTGCCTACTTGGCTCCCTGTCCATCTGTAGTTTCTCTGGTCTTCAAGTTAAGCTTGAGCTGGTGTTCCCATTTCCCAAGGCTTATTTAGATCAAATCCTAGGGAGATTTGATGGAAACTTCAGAAAAATGGTCGATGTTCATAGTCAGGAGGCTTTTAGATTGAGTTCTTATCATCTCCTAATCTCTACATGATGTAGACAATCTAATTAGAAGGCATTAAATTTTTCTTTTTTCTTTTTAAAGTTCAATCATGAAGGTGGTCAAAGTTTCTGTCACCAATGATAGAATGTTTATAGTTTGAGACTTTTTTGAAATCCTTTGCAAACAGACATATATTGTAGAAACTTGCCAAAAAAAAAGTTGGAAGGATTAATGTTCAGAAATTCATTTATCAGGTGAATGAAATAATTTTCTATTATAGCAACATTGTAATAGAAATATAGTTTGTGGTCGCTTAGTTTAACAAAACTGTATAGTCTGACATCTCAGTTTATAGTTTTATCTTATGGATTTGAAATATTTCTTTAAACATGATGAAGTTCCAATGGCCTGCTGGCCCTTTACAATCACTATTATAGATTCCTGATGTTGCTGATATTTCTGATCACTGATCATGTCTTGCACACTCAGGAATGCTTATAACATGGTGCTTCATAAATTTGGGGAGAAATTGTACTCAGGACTTGTTATGACTATGACTTATCATCTAAAAGAAATATCTAAATCACTTGAAACTTCTCAAGGAGAGATTTTCTTGGAAGAGCTCAATAGAAAGTGGGCAGATCACAACAAGGCTTTGCAAATGATTCGAGACATACTGATGTACATGGACAGAACTTTCATACCGAGTACTCATAAAACACCAGTTCATGAGCTTGGGTTGAATCTTTGGAGGGATGTTGTGATTCACTCAAGCAAAGCTCAGGCAAGGCTCCGGGATACACTTCTTGAGCTTATACTTAGAGAAAGGAGCGGCGAGGTAATAAATAGGGGCTTGATGAGAAACATTACTAAGATGCTAATGGATTTGGGTTACTCTGTTTACCAGGATGACTTTGAGAAGCACTTTCTTGAGGTTTCTTCTGATTTTTACTGTCTTGAGTCCCAGAAGTTCATTGAATCTTGTGATTGTGGAGACTATCTTAAGAAAGCTGAGAGGCGTTTAAATGAAGAAATCGAGAGAGTGTCTCACTACTTGGATTCTTCTAGTGAGTCAAAGATTACTGATGTGGTCGAGAAGGAGATGATTGAAAGTCACATGCAAACTCTAGTACACATGGAGAACTCTGGGCTTGTGAACATGCTTGTGGATGACAAATATGAGGACTTGGGAAGGATGTATAACTTGTTTCACAGGGTACCTGCTGGGCTCTCTATTGTCAAAGAGGTCATGACTTCATATATACGTGATACAGGTAAACAGCTCGTCACTGATCCAGACAGGTTACGGGATCCTGTAGATTTTGTGCAGCGACTCTTAGATTTGAAAGATAAATATGACAAGATTATCACTTTGGCGTTCAACAATGGCAAGACATTTCAAAATGCCTTGAATTCTTCTTTTGAATATTTCATCAATTTGAATGTTCGGTCACCAGAGTTCATTTCTTTGTTTGTGGATGATAAACTTCGCAGAGGGCTGAAGGGGGTTGGTGAGGAGGATGTGGAGGTTGTGCTAGACAAAGTCATGATGCTTTTCCGGTACCTACAAGAGAAGGATGTATTTGAGAAGTATTACAAGCAACATCTTGCCAAAAGACTTCTCTCTGGGAAAACTATTTCCGATGATGCTGAAAGAAGTTTAATTGTTAAGCTCAAAACAGAGTGTGGATATCAATTTACTTCTAAGCTAGAAGGCATGTTTACCGATATGAAGACCTCTGAGGATACAATGCAAAGTTTCTATGCGTGCCATGGTGCTGAGACAGGGGATAGCCCTACACTCTCTGTCCATGTGCTCACAACAGGTTCATGGCCAACTCAACCTAGTCCTCAATGCAACCTTCCTGTAGAAATTTTGGGTGTCTGTGAGAAGTTTCGCAGTTATTATCTTGGGACCCACAATGGCCGCAGGTTGTCCTGGCAAACAAATATGGGGACAGCTGACTTGAAAGCAATATTTGGCAAGAACGAGAAGCATGAGTTGAATGTTTCCACATACCAGATGTGTGTACTCATGCTTTTTAACAATGCTGATAGATTGACTTGCAAGGAGATAGAGCAGGCCACACGGATACCCTTATCAGACTTGAAAAGGTGCCTTCAATCTTTGGCATGCGTCAAAGGAAAGAATGTGCTTCGGAAAGAGCCCATGAGCAAGGACATAGCTGAGGATGATGCATTCTTCTTCAACGACAAGTTCACAAGCAAGTTCTTCAAGGTGAAGATCGGCACTGTTGTTGCACAGAGGGAATCTGAACCAGAAAACATAGAAACCCGGCAAAGAGTTGAAGAAGACAGGAAGCCACAGATCGAGGCAGCAATTGTCAGGATTATGAAAGCGAGGCGGACTCTTGATCACAATAATATAGTTACTGAGGTCACAAAGCAGCTGCAGTCCCGGTTTTTACCTAATCCTGTAGTCATTAAAAAGCGAATTGAGTCCCTTATTGAGCGTGAGTTCTTGGAGAGGGATAAATTAGACAGGAAACTGTATCGTTATCTTGCTTGAAGTCAAGCGTTTTGGCATGGGACCTAATTTATTGTCTACCATAGTTTGAGTCCAGTTCATGAATTGCCGCAAGCTTTGGTTGATTTCAATGAATTGTGCCTTCGTCGCGTATAAC
>QFDD01002312.1:0-20805 GCA_006871305.1 Vachellia collinsii | reverse complement strand
TTTTTTTTTTTGAAGAAAAAAAAAACCCCATAAAATAAATTCCTCACAAGTCATGGCTCACACATCTAGAAGAATTTTGATTCCCCTCTAATTTTTATATTCTTAATCTTATCTTATCTTGAATATTCTTATTATTTAGGTTCTGATGATTTATTCATGTTGTGATGACGTGTTGGCTGACTTAATTTTACAACATTTTAATGGTTTATTGGTACAGCAAACAACATGACCCAACGTGCAACAAATTTAAATAGACAGTGCATTTTCATTTTTAAAAGAAATTTAGATTTGGAAAAATCACATATCCTTTAAAACAATTGGTAAAAAAATCCTCATCGAGGATTTCATTGGTGAGAATGATCTAAATTAGAGTATCATACATCGTATGTATAAATTTTGATGAAACGTTTGTTAATAAAATAGGAGAATTACAATTAGATCATAACTAAGAAATATGGTATCTGCAAAGTTTCAAATATTTGTCAATAAACCTCAACCACTTGTTGCTAGCAACATGGGACTTGTCAAATATTATGCCTCTTAATTGGGATTTAATTGCGATTATCTCTAAAAATTTTAAATAGGGCTCTTCACTGATTTTTCCTATGTTTTATTATTTTTTCTCTATCTTTTATTGGGACCTAACCCCCCCTTCCGGTTGGTTTATGGTGATCTTCATTTTTTTTATTGAGACAATTCTGTTTGAAGTATTGTTAGCTATGAAATGTGGATACTTCTTTTAATAGAGATTCAAATTTTGATTAATTATATTATGAGGGATTAACTCGTTCTGCTAAATCTATGGTTTATGGTGGACTTCATATATTACTAGGCACGTTGGTGCATGGTTGGGCAATATTAGGAGTTGCATGATGTTCATTTGTGTGTTGGGCCTTTATACTTAATTGTTTTCATTTTCTTTTTCTTATAATTGTTTTAATGTTTTTTGGGATTTTTTTTTTTACTTTTCATTTGTTGCTTTCTATTCTTAGCTTCACAATTACTTAATTCTAGCGGGTGAAGATGTTGAATTCTCTCTTGTTCTTTTTTCATGTATCGTTTTATTTAGCTAGTAAAAAAATTGTCTAATATAAAAAATATTACTAGAGCGAATAAAATAGTACATTGCCTCAAATTATGGACAAAGTTTATGTAAATTATAAATTTTGGATGTGACAGTTGTAATTTGCAAAAATTGAGTACTAAATTGGAACAGGGCAAATTAGGATTTTGGATAATCTATTATATTTTCCTATAATTTATAAATGAAAAGCATATAATTCACAACTAAATTTCTATAGTATATAGATGTAATTATATCAAACATATTCAGTTGGGCTACCATTGATCTTTAAATTGCATATAATTTACAACTAAGTTTTTTTTCCTAATTAGTAAAATTACAATAAACATGACAAATTTAGACTTGATCTAGATGATTTACTGCTTCGTTTTCATAATTTACAAGTAAATTGCATATGATATACAATTAATTTTTCAGATTTTAGTGTTTTTAATGATCTTTTTTCTAAAAAGAAATTATGAAAGATCGATTTTTCCTGTCATGTCATATATTTTCCTGCCTGATTTTTATAATAATAAAATATTATGTTTCATTGGTCAATGATGTTCCACATCCCAACTGCTGTATCTCTCTTAGTATGTCTCATTTTCCATTCAATTATTATTATTATTAAATAAAAAATGAAGATGCTGTCCCTATGACAAGCTAACAACTTCTCATGTTTTAATTTATTTTTTCAATTTTAAATATAAAATGCAGCAGTTGAATTTCCGTCCTAATGAAACCATATAAATAAATAATATATACAGAGGTATTTTGATTAAAATAGGTATAATTTGTACACCATAGTTTATAATAAATAATAATGTTTTATATATTTTTTTAAGAAAAGGAGAATAATCATTTTCAATAAAAAAGAGTCATGCAATTTGAATATCTTCTAGTGGAAAAAAAAACAATTCACTCAAAATAAAACCACACATTTTTCATTGAAAAAAAAAGATTGATTTCTCTTGAATGATTATATCATGTTACAAGGATGTTCAAGCTTGCAAGTCATAAAAAATTTATGTGCATTAGATTAGATTAGATTAGATGGGCCTATATTTAGGGCTCATAGGTATATTTAATTAAGTAAAATTTGAAGTATAAATAATTACAATATATCATTAGCTTATTAATCTTAGTATGGTGTACACATTTTTTTAGGAGAATTTGAATTTATTTCAAGAACCTATTGGTATGTTACCTTTTTTTTTTTGGCCCAAACCTATTGGTATGTTACTAGAAGTTGGTTATTTTATCCTTTTAATCCTCAATCCGATGCAAGTTTTGGTTTAGCCTTTTGGTTGGTTATAGTAATTGCATCCAATGTCTCTATATTTTGTCATGTGTGTGTGAGGGTTTATTTGCATTAACCCTTTTCATATGATATAATTAATTACTTTTTTTTAAAAAAAATCACTATTGATTTGATGTTCATATTCAATAAATTTTTTTCCTTTGCCTTTTTCCTAAAAAAACCAAGCATCACACACATAGTATGATATACTACTCAAAAGATCAACATCAAGCTGGATAAAGAAAAACCACATAAAAACCAGGATTAAGGGCAAATTTTATGTGCACTAGATGTTCAGAAGTTTTTTTTTTTAAGGGGTAATTTTGCCTAGAAGTGCAGAAAACAATACAATATCATTCTAAACCTGAGAGATGCAAACAATTAACCAATATTTTATTCAATCAAACAAAATTATTTAACAATCAAATTTGAGCATTTTAATTGACAAGACAACATCACACCATTTTCTACACTTTTGGATTAATATTGACCTTTAAAAAACTTCCAAACACTTATTATAATTTCGTGAATACTCCCGGGACAAATTTATCCCTTAACCTCAAAAACCAAGACATCAAGTCAGCCAACTTTTGCACAATTTTCTTCATATTGGACTAGTACACCAGATTGCTTCTACCACAATTTGCACAATTTTCTGTTTGTTATTATCATATTCAAGAAGTCACATTTTCCACCTCATTGTAACAACACTGCACTAGATTGCTTCTACCACGAGATCAGAATTGGCTTCACACCTTCAATAATATAAACTTATGGATCAAAGCCCTCTCATACATCAAATGAATTAATAACTCAATCAAGCATTCAAAATTAGTGTTTGCTTATTAAATAGATTTTAATCTATATAATCTCTTACACTTTCATTCTAACCTTTGGTTGTCCTATTAATGTAACTCATGTGCATGTTACAGTCTACCAAATAACATTCATGAGTTGACATAGGCCAAGTATTGACCCACATTCCACCTGTTTTGTGGTTGTTCCACCTAATTTGATTGCATTAAAACCAGTAGAAGTCTTATTTTTGATAAATAAATTATATTATTTATGGCTTATAAATTTTATAATTTGCTAGAACATATATATATTTATATAAATTATAACATGACTTATTTAAAAAAAATATGAGTTTCTGTGAATTATATTTTTATAAAATGATTTAGTATATAGTGTTATTTTATTAGATTTAAGTATTGCTTTTTTTTTTTTTGTCAATGTGATTTGAGTAAAAGAAAGTGGTCTAATAAATTATGTATTTTATATCCATAAAGTTCTATGGGGAAATGGTGTAGTAAATTAAACTTAAAATTGAAATTATATAATTACATTTTTCTTCTGAAGAAATTAAAATTAAAATTTTAATGTAGTATTTTGTCTATAAAAAGATTATAAACTATTTTTTCCTTTAAATTCATTGGGTCACACCAAGTTGAGCTAATTAGTTTAATTTGCTGCCTCAACTTGATCATGTGGCATATAGACCAATTTGTCAACTATTTCATTTAATGCTTGGAAAAAAAAACAAATTTTATTTAATGTCACAAAATGTAATGTTAAACATAATATCACACTAAATGCCACCTAATATTAAGATTTAAACTTTATTGACAAAACGTATCTTATCAAACATCGTGCTATTAAGTATTAACATTTATTCCATATCCCAAGCTGTGGCTGTAGTTTCTGTAAAGAATGTTTATTCTATCTCTAATTCTCTATTAGCAATGTATCATTTTCTTAAAAACATATTTTAATACTTATATTATTATAAGATTGAACAAATGCTACGGATTTTTTAAATAAAAACATAAGTACTACCCAATTATTTTACTTTTTTATTTATCAACTAGCACAGCATGATCTTGTTTCACAGAATATTTAATTTCAATTTCACATGCTTTTTTTTTTTTAAAAAAAAAGGGGAAAAAAAAGATAGTCTAGGAGGAACAGCTTCACTTTAGCAGTTGATGATTTTATTTTTTAATTTATTATTATTTTTCTCATTTTTGTACTTTGCCAGTTTTCACATTATTTTCGTTTCGTTACATCAGTTCCTTCGACTGGCGACAACCAAAGCGAGGGCTTAGGTCCTTCGCTAGGGTTTGCGAATCTGCCATTGTCCATAGTTACACGTTTTATGCTTGTTACGATTACTTTTTACATCCACTAGCTTCAAAGTTCGTATTTTGTGCTTTCCCTTTGAACTCGGTCCTTCCGAAAGACTCATGTTCTATGCGTTCCCGGTACCTGATTCGAAGTTCAAAGGTAATCCCTTTATTCTCCACTTCTAGATTTTCTTAATCTGTGTTCTTGCTCTGTGTGGTTTCATTTCATGGTCTTCTGAAGAATCTTTCATTCACTTGAAGCTTGATTGAATTTGCATCTGGGTGTTGACAATTCTGAAGTTTTCAGGGAAAAAGATTTGATCCATTGTCGGTTGAGACTGTTTTTGCCCCAAAATCAAGTCAATTACGAAGAGATTGTTTGATCTTGAGCATGGTTTTGCAAATTCTTATGTTCGAGTTTGAAGTGATGGAGGGCATATGATTGGAAGGTAAGATATTTTGTGATTTGGGTGTGGCTTTCAGGATTGGAATTCGATCAATCTGTTAATCCGATCCACTTTGAAGGCAATGAATTTGACCAATTGGATATTCAGTGTTTAATTATGATGAATGAATTTAGATGCCTTAGCGTTAGATGCATTTGAATGAGAAAAAGCCGTTTATGATGGGTTTCTTGTGATCTGGTGGTTGGACATTTGGTATAGAATATTGAGGATCTTGTGGAGGGTTTTCTCTGAAGCTTAACGATGTCGTCTGCCGAAAGTCAGGGCCCCTCAACGCCATTTTCATCCATTGGCCGTTCATTATTTGGCATCCGGCGGGAGCAGGTTCATTCTTTGGAAGTGAGCCATGAATCTGGATCCCATGATACAGGGCTTGAATCGTTCCAGAAGCTTGTTACGGATAGATTCCATGAACTTTGTGGGGTCAGTGATGATGAATTGCTCTCTATCCAATGGATGCTGAAGCTCCTGGATGCATTTGTCTGCTGCCAAGAGGAATTCAGAACCATTCTGCTGAATAAGAAAGAGCAGGTCTCAAAATTCCCTCTTGATCGGATAATTTCTGAATTCTTTGAGAGTTCAGTGAAGGCGCTTGACATTTGTAACGCAAGCCGTGAAGGGGTTGAGAAGATTCGTGTATGGCAAAAACAATTGGAGATTGTCGTGTCTGCCTTGGATTCTAAAAAGAGAGCATTGAGTGAAGGCATGTTTCGGAGAGCAAAAAAGGCATTGACGGATTTGGCACTTGCAATGCTTGATGACACTGGGTCTGCATTTTCACAACGCAACCGATCATTTGGGCGTCATAACACAAGCAAAGATAAGCACCATCAATCAGGGCATTCTCGATCTCATTCTTGGAGTGTATCTCGCTCCTGGTCCGCAGCCAAGCAACTGCAATGCATTGCAAATAACTTGGCTCCACCTCGTGCAAATGAGATTGCTGCAACCAATGGCCTTGCTATTCCTGTGTTTACAATGTACTCTGTTCTGTTGTTTGTCTTGTGGTCTCTTGTAGCAGCGATTCCTTGTCAGGATAGGGGTCTGAATATCCATTTCTCAATCCCCCGGCAGTTCTCATGGAGCACTCCCGTAATCTCAATTCACGAACGAATCTCAGAGGAGTCTAAGAAGCGTGAGCGCCGGAACTCAAATGGCTTGTTGAAGGAAATATATCAAATGGAGAAATGTACCCAACACTTGACAGACTTGGTGGATTCAGTCCAGTTTCCATTGACCGAGGAGCAGAAATTTGAAGTTGAACAGGTTACGGAGGAGTTGAATTTGATTTGTGAATCTTTTAAGGGTGGCTTGGATCCACTTGAGTGCCAAGTGAGGGAGGTTTTCCGGAAAATTATGTCTTGCAGAACTGAGGGATTGGAATACCTGAGTATGTCAAACTATACAGAGTAAGGAACTCGGCGAACTTGTTACAGAGGAGGATCAAATGTACAAATTTGTGAAGCGTACACATTTTGTATCTTGCTTTTTGGAAGGAGGAAGAGTCCCAAAACGCCTTTAGAGTATACACTATTAGCTGCCTTGTATTTATCTCTGTAACTGTGTGAAAGAACATAATGTTCAGGTTACTTCCTATATTTCTCATTCCTTATTTGCTCTTATAGTTTATGCCTTGCTCTGGCACTTGTCTTAGTAAATTTGTAATACAGTAACTTTTCACAATGATGAAGAAAAACCAACATTCATGAACTTCAAGCCATCTTTTCTGTGATGATACTACTGCTGTTATTACTACGATAGTGATGTCCATTTATTAGGACGATAAAAGATGAAATGAAATCCTATGTTTTGGTGCAGGAAAATGCCGTCCTCAATATAAATTGGGATTTTTAAGTTTTCGTATGGATACTTATTTCTTTACCATTATTTGTTGTTAAAATTAATATTTGTAAATTTTCATATAAACGTTTGTTATTTTGTTATTGTTAGTTGTTAGAATGCATATGTACATTTCCAATTTATCTATGAAATTAATTTAATGGATATTAAAGGATGGCCTGGGTTTTTATATTGGGAAAATTGGGGAAAAATCCCTCATTGGGAAGTTAATTGTAAAAAGGGACCTGTTCAGTTGCACATGTGGAAGCTCAGTTGTATATGTGGAAGCTCAGTTGCATATAATGTGGAAGCTCAATTGCATATTGTGGAAGCTCAGTTGCATCTGTATGGAAGGTCCCATTTTACAATTAACTCTCCAATGGGGGATTTTTCCCCAATTCTCCCTTTTATATTTAAGAAACTGAGGGGTACGAAGTTTTTAAAAACAATAAACAAATTTGCCAATCCAATTTTACCTTTTTATAGCAATCTTACTCTGAAGTGCCAATACCAGACTAGTGTTTTCTAAATAAAATAGACAGTAACTTCATTACAAATTCTTTGAATTCTAATTGAGAGAGTGCAACATTTTTTCTAGCTTACAAGTCTACTATAATTATGAAAACTTATAATTATGATCTCTCCCCGACTTAAGTAACACAAGGGACGTTCTTGAAGAGGGCATTGAGGGTTTTATCTCTGACCAACAGAACCAGTTATGGTGGATTACCCTGATTATTACTGGTGACCACCGATTGGTCATCATAGCTATCTCAAGAGAATTATTAACGTTTTGGCATCAAGTACAATTTAGTGCTTCCCTTTTTGTATGACTTTTCAACAGCCATTTCGAGAGAACACCAGTTTTCATTATTGCTTAAATATGACGCAAGTGAGCCTTTCTTTCTTTCTTGTTCTGCTCATTTCTTTTCTTTTAAAATACTTAGTTGCTAATGGAGTTTTAAAAATGGTCAAATTCACCAACACAATCTTAATATTTTTGATAGGGATAGGCTGAGGATGCCAGTCTTGAGGACTTGGTCAATATTTGACAGCTATCCCGCTCACAAGTAACAATATTACAACAGTGTTTTCTAAATAAAATGTGACAGTAACTTTATTGAAAATTCTTCAAATTCCAACTAAGAATGTACAGCATTTTGTTTCCCCTAGGTTCTAAGCCTACTGGACTAACACCTTCTAGAAACTTACAACAGAAATTGTAACCCTATGCTTCTATTAATACAAGCAGCCTGACTAAGCAACACTACTAACCCTTAACAAACAGGTCCGTTAGCAGAGCCCAGTAGAGACTACTAGCGTAAAAGGTGCATCCCTATATCTTGGACATTGAACGAGAAAATATATAAAACAGAACAGATTGTGATTCACAGGCCAAGGTCCCATAAAAAATCAATGGCTCTACACACTATATGCTCCTGTAAAAGAGAAATGGAACAAAATTTGGAAAAGGGTTGGAAAGGATCCACCAATTTTTGTCCAACTAAAACCAAATGAAGGAGTTTTGACCTTCAAAGGACTTGAACTTGGCACCTATGAACTTTTCTTGATTCCAACGTAGGAATCAATCACACTGGTCCAGAAATCCTGTGCCAAAAAAACTTGGCCATTTTTCAAAATGAACTGAGTCGGCTTCCATGTAGACTTCTGCATGATTAAGTGAAGAGCTCGGGAAAAGACCACATTATGAACTTAGCAAAAATGTCAGACTCCAAGAACTCAATATGAGCGGCCCGCCCGATGAGTGTGTTCAAGTTCTTGCCATACAAGGAGGTATTGAAGTTGATGTCACAACGCATGACCACACCATGGTCGGCGAGAGAATTAATTTGGTGCAAGCAATTATTTAGCATCTCATGGAAGACTTTCCCTTTTTTAGAGTAATCCAAAGAAGCTGATGGACAATGTTCAATTCTGGCAGAATGGTACGGGACATAACCATCCTGGAATGCGATTAAGAGGAGGCACTATGAAATACTTTAAAAAATAATAGAAAAGGGTAATTTGATATTTAATAAAATGGTGCTACTGAATTATTAATTTTACACAAAAGCATATCATCAGAAAAAGTTGATAACTCTAATAAAACCAATACAAAAGTAGAAGCCATATAATGCATCAAATGCAAATATTTTCAAGCAAAGAACCGTTGCAGCAAAGCAGATGGGATTGCAAATATGCGTTATTTTTTGGTCAAAAAAAGTCCTATAGAAATAGAAGTGAGCTTTCCACTCCGTATATTTCTTTAATTCAGTGCAGATTTCTCTTATTGAGTCATTAGTTTCAGATATATATACTCTCTTTTCACTATTTCAGAAATGAACAAATAGACGAATTCAAGCCCTTAGGATGGAATTCAGAAAAAAGTTTATTAATGAACGGACTTTATTAAATTTCAAGCTATGAATTATCATCATAAGCGTACCAAAAAGGTTACCTGAGGAGAGGATAAAAGTATTATGTTCCTAAAGTTCACCAGCGTCTTCTTCTGCAGTAAAAGAATAGATGTTATTTAACTTCAGGAGCCAAAGATTTACATAATGGCACTTATTTCCCCTTTTCCCTTCATCAAAATACACCAACAAAATTGAACAGCATAGAAAAGATTTTCCATGGAAATTTAAAGGAATAAATAAGCTACAAGACTCATAACGACCAAAACTTCCAAGTCAAACAGCTCCTTTGCGGCCAAATTTCCAGTAACTACCACCACAACCCCGAAAATATTCACTATGTATCAAGAGAAAATAAGCATGCATTCACAATTCAGTACCTTGGAAAGATTGTAGATGAAGGTGTTTTCAAGATCAGGATCGTCTGTGAATGTCAGCTGATGGATGCATTGTACGTCCTTCAGCTTCTTCAAGAGCCACAACCCTGAATTGAATACGGAGTTTGAACTATACATATAACCCAAGTGAGGACCCGATATCGAAACATATGTATACAGGTATCTTAAATATGGCTCCATGATGCTCTCTGCAAATAAAAAAAGAGTAATTCGTTTAATAAACTATTGTGATCAACGCTACTTTTCTAAGATTTATGCATGCGTACCTGCTAAAGCAGTTCTGATAATGAGATTTCCAATAGAATGTCCAACAAAGCTGAGCCTGATATCTTTCAGGTGTCCACTTCTTGAAATTTTATCCATCTTCCTTTTGATGAAAGAGACCACCTCCTCTGCAAGTCGTAAACCCATTTCTCTGAAGTCTCCAGATGTCTTGTCTTCATTAGCCTCTGACATAAGGAATTGTATCTTGGGGTCTATCAGTAGCCATTGGTTCCGAACAAGCCGTAAATCCAAATGATGTCCCTGTAAGAGTTCAAGTGAAAGACAAATGATCTATTAATAGAACAACAAGGGGGGTAAGACAAATTCTAAACTTGCCAATGAAATAAATTCACTATGACTATAAGAAATAAAGAAGGAATTCTATCAAGTAAAACATTACATATAACAATCAGTAAAAGCCACTAGCATCTTTTGAAGACAGTAATTCAGGTCGAAATCATGAGAAATGCAATAACATATCAGTAAAAAGGCAAGCAAGAATATTGCAAAAAAAAAATAAGCCGGACAGGAAACTACAATGTAAAGTCATCAATGCAAACAACAGTATAAAGGAAAAGAAAGAAGGCTGTTGTATTGCATATCTCTATGTCCAATGCTAAATGTGAAGGGGAGATCCACATGAATAGTCATTGATTTTGGTCACTGATTGACTTATACTTGAAACTGGAAAGTATAATAGACCGAAGTTACACTTTAATTTCAGACATATTTCATAGAACAGGAATAGGTGGAGCATGACTTGAGCAAACAAAAAGATCTAAAGGTAACTTTTGCAAGGGAGAGCCCTCGTGTAGAAAACAAATGCATGAGTATGACTGTCCCAATATAACAATATAAAATGAGGTTTAATGCACATATATAGAAGAAATTACAATGGACAAATCCTGAGAGAGTATTAGATATTAGGGATCATAAATGAAGATAATAGATTAGTTTGTTACCATATTTTTAGGAGTTATTAGTTTATTTTATATTATAAATAATAAAGAGATATTATTTATAAATATCTCAATTAGTAGTTTTATTATTAAATATTATTAGGATCTGGTATATTTAAGTTAGAGTATTTTAGTATATCTTGAATTCAAATATTGGAATAAAAATATTAGGATTATTTTATATTAATTGTTGTAATTTTTTCTTACCAATTTCGTTATTTGTACTTTTGGGAGATTCTCCTAAACTATTTGGCTAATGAGGATGGGTGGAACGAAATTCTTTCTCTCTTTTTCTTATTAGAGTTACTTCATTGGTTATGAGTTTAAGATCCTTGCTTATATTCAAATGGAGATTCTTCTTCCAACCTTTTTTAATTTATGGGGTTAGATGCTGACAGCATACTTCAATAAGGGCCTATCACCCCTTTCTTACAAGTTCAGACCCTAACAGATCCCATTTGTATTAACAACATTTTTAACAAAAATGAAGTGTCTGGCAAGGTTAATTCAATGTTAAGCTTCTATTAGGACAGTAAAATTCTTCTGTAGGACAATTAAAATAGGAGCAAAGATTCTTGAAGCATTCATGGCTACTTTGTTATAACCATCTCAAATTCAAATAAAAGAATACATCTGCCCTAATATCACATGGCTATAGTGGCCAGATACAATGACTAAGATAAGAAAATAGGTTATATTTAAAAATAATTATCAATTGAAAATTATTCAATGAGATGTGTCAACACGTTTACCAATAAGTGCTCATTTCAAGCCGAAAAGGCAAGGCAATAGCTTGGGCTTATAAAGTTTATACAGTGCATAATAATGCGCCTCAAAATCTATTGCTAATGGTTAAGGGGAATGATTTGGTGTTTGTCCCACTATATACTAGAGGTTCACTGTTGTACAAAGGGTTCGTAGAAGTACTCACGCCTCCACATTTTTTTGGACTACTCAAATCTGTGGTTGTGCAACAAGTCATTTGAACAGGATTATAAAGGATACAATGTAATGACCGTTTACAAGGTATGGCATTATATGGACCTTGAGCTCTCCCACGAGCAGGATTTTGGAGTATGATTCTCTTGAAGGTCCACGTCAATTCCTGGCATCAAGGGCTTACACTGCCCTCCATTCTCTACTTTCCCATGTTCTGTTCTCCTTTCCTCTTCATCTCTCTTGTTCTATTGCTTGTATGCCATTGCCCAGATTTGAGAGTCTTGGCGCTAGGTATGCCATTGCCCTGGTTTGAGAGTTTTGGCCCTAGGATGTTGAGCATGGAGGAATGTCAGAGCCTATTGCAAAAGTATTGGAATTGACTCTCACTTGATGGACCTTGGAGCTTTTAACCTCATGAGCTAGATACTGTTGTGACTATCTTAAAGGTTCATATCATTGGCAAATTGGTATAAGAACCTTCCACAACCCTCTACTTCCATTTTCTCTCCCATAAATCACTTCTCTCTCCTTTTTCTTGCCTGTGTGTTGAAGTCAAGTTTTCGATCCCTCTTTTCACCACACCTCACCCATGTGTGGACTTCATGAAGTGGACAGTGGAGAAATATTAAAACACATCGCAAAGTACGAGACTTGGGCCCATACAAGAAGTATAGGATCCGGACATGTGATTTATATGGACCTTAGGCTCTTCAATATTATGATCTAGCTTTCAAGATATGGCTCTCTGAACAAAGAAGCTACCTGTTAGGCTATGGCACTCCCTAAGATTAACACCACAGCAATATGAGAGGACTAAAACGCTCATGTCTACAAATAAATAAGTTTTCGCTATCACCCAATTTGGATTTGCAGCTTCAAGGCTATCTCAAAATTGATAATTCCCTCAGGTCAAAATGTGAAGACAACTTAGAAGTGTTGAACCAGCATTTCGCTCAAGGCAAAATGTGAAAAAGTTTATTAGCTAATAAGTGAAAATCATCCAACGCTAAAATTTCCCCACAGATGATATTTTTCTGCCCCCAGTACCGAGCTGCTATGGCAAGAAAACCTCAGGAATAATGAACCAAGATGATTAAAAAAAATGTCACTCTAAGCCTTGATAATCTAAAGGGAGGAGGCAAGTCCGGCACTTTGACCTTGAATTTGGAAACATCATAGAAAAACTTCTACTATGGATACAAAATTTATGACTTTAACACAAAAGTTATCCATTCAAGTCCAACATGTTGAGTGGTCAAAGCTATATGAAGATAATTTAGAGATTTTTCATTTTCAGGTTAATACTAGATGATATATTATCACAAAGCAAAGCAGCAAGAAATGTAAGAAGAAATGCCAAAATAAATTTAGGGATGAAGGCAACTGCAAAACTGAAACATACCTGAAATCCATGCACAAAAACAACTACTCTCAAAACTTGCCCATTTTGTTGTGGGCTATTCCCAGACTTGTTTGTGACTCTAGATCCATTTTCCAAGATAAGACTTGCTTTTGCCTCCAAAGGATAGAAGTAAGAATTTAAACTTGTAGAACAGTCCATGTTTGCCATCCGTTCTATAATAATAATAGGAATGCGCAAAGGATCCTCAAATATATACAAATCTTGAAGTGACCGACTGTTGATCTGCATTAAATTCATATTTGTCACGACCATTTTGCACAAGAGAAGCATATGTCACAGTTTCCATTCAGTAGGAAGAGGAAAGGTTATAAAGCATTCTAGACAAGCAACGACTCACCCTCATTTGTGCTATACCTCGTCTATGAAGTTCAGCACGCATTGTTGCAGTCTGAGCAGGCTAAACAGAAAAAGAGACACCCCAGATTCAAAGAAATTGATTTAGTTAAGCAGATTCACATGCAGACAATTTAATGATTAATCTCAAATATAACAGAGGATAATCAAGTTTATGATCATTGTACAAAATATATTAGATATTTACATCATCAGTTAACTTCCTCGAATTTAAAGATCTTCCATGCATGCCCCAGCGGATTAGTGTTCCTTCAACTCGATTACTCACATTCTGATGGGGCATCTCAACTATGGAGTGCACCATCCATATAGACCACTCAGATCTTCGATCAACAGCCCATGACTGACGTAGAAATTCGAGTATCTTTGTTTTGTTTTCCCTGGGTTAAAAAATAAAGTGAGGGGAAAGAGAATCATGTCGTTGTATTGATTTAATGCTTCAATATTATTTTAAAATCATTAGTGTGCCTCTTGCGTCACAAGAAAACATTCACGCTAAGATTTTATTTGACTAATAAATGAAACACAATATGCACAAACCAAAAAAGCATCTTCATTCAGAAGAAGATAAAACTCTCTTAGCCTGTAGATCAGGCTCAATCTTAGCCAATAAAAGTAAGGAAATGTCAGCCTTGACATTATGAAAAAAATTGAGGAAATAGAAATAACTTTTCCAAATGCAATAAAGATCAGAATAGATGCAGGAATATAGAATAAGAACTATGAGCAACTACAAAGTTGCCATACTTGAGATAATTAATGGAGATGTAACTGCTTAAGTAATATATGTCAACATACCTATGAAATTTCAGAAATGTATTCCACAGATGCAAGAGCTGATTCCCCATAGCCTGATAAGAATTTAACAGCTCGTCCCAAGAGAAAGACTGAAACAATTTGTAAGTATGCATATCAATATAACCAGTAGCTTTCTGTTGAACGAAAGGTTGAACTGCTACATAAGTGATAAGTCTGAATGATCAATAAAAGGAAGAATAAATTAACAAAGCATCCACCCTGCAGATTTTCTACCTCAGCACTGCCTTCTGAACTAGTAGACGGTTGCTGTGAAAGCCTACTATCAGTGCTGTCCAAATGTACCAGTGGAGAAGAATTATACAATTTTGTAGGGTCAATTATGTAAGTCACTCCAGTAAGATCAATTGATTGGTTGATTCCTTCGCTTATTCTTCTGAGATCATCAAGGAGGATATCATGGGCGACCATTAATGCTTTGATGAGCTTAGACTGATTTGAGATTAGCCCATCAGTATAACTTACTAAGGCAAGAAAAAGGATTTCAAGGGAAAAAATGTGTAATGAGTTTAGCAAATAATATACATCACAAGCCTGTGATAACAGCATCCTCATAAAAGGAAAAAAAAAATTATTGAAATAAAAGTCAAGTAGACTTAAAAACGTAGATCATATGAAATTTAATGTGATAAAACATGCCTTGCTTGACTTAATAGAATCTTCATCATGAGCACCTTCAGGAGACCCATAATCACTGGCATAATACAAGTAGTCAATTATGAGAGCAGCAAAGTATGTAAAACAGTAAAAGGAATAGGCTCTAAATTATTAGGATGCAACAGTGACCATGATTGTGATGCAAGCTTCAAAAGCTGAAACTTTGACAAACCTGGGTACCTTCAGTCGGCTTGTGTGATAGCTAGCCTTTTGCAAACTGACGTGAACACTTGTATCAACAAGGACAGCATGTGAAACATCAAAATGGACAGGACAATATGAATGCAACCCGAGAAGAGCTTTAGGGGGGATTCTATACTCATGAACTGAAGCAGAGTAAGCATCTGGAAACGCCTGCATCTCAGCTCTGCACATTGATGCAAACAATTCCAAGGTTCACATCTTCCAATTGACTAATTATTAACAAGAAAATAAACCCCACTTCAATACTGATCCATGTTTTTAATTTTATTTGTTAAAAAAACCAAGTGGGAATGGAATCATTGACTTGCCCAATATCAGATGTATGGGCCTGCATAAGTTCAAACTTCAAGATGACAGCAGATGATTTTGCCTGAGAAAATAAAATCAATCAGCCAATATATTACAAACAAGAAGGAAAGAGTCCGCAATTCTAGAGAAATAGCAGTGAGCATAATTGGAATTGATACACTTTTTATAAACTGATTTTGACCCATAATTATGGTATACTTACGTTATTGCTTTTTTATTGGCTGCGTTCATGTTTGTCTAACTTGTTTTCTTTCCCAAGTTCTTTGCTCTGTTCATTATTCATGTTTTCATTATTTTGTACATGCTGAGGGCCCTTTCCACTTCTTTAAGAATTTCAGTATTCATTTAACATGAAACTACTATATTACTATGTCAAATTATAATAGGACATTTTAGGGCTTTCAGTTGGTCACGTAGGAAAAACCCAAAAGGCCAAGCTAACACCAAAATATCATATGAAGCCACAAACATGTCCTTTTTTACTTTTTTGGTAATACAAAAACACCATGCTTTCAGCAAGCTTTTTCTCTCTTTTATCTGGTTTTTGGTGTCAGCTACCTAGTTGATTTATTCAACTTTCAACATAAAGAAATCAACTGCCCCTGCATATATATATATATATATAATATGTCGTATCAGACTATCATGGGATAAGACAATTACTGACCTCATATCCAGCAAAAGAAAGGTAGAATGAGATCATTATAGAAAGAAGCACATCCTGCCTTGCATATTTGATTCGAAATGGTGGTGTAGAAAAACTGTTGTCTGCATCATCTATTTTCCAAACTGTACATAAATTGTCATAACCCACTTCAGGTGCTGCAGCAAAAAGATCGAAATGGATTATCAGATTCACTCTTTATTAATCAAAGACAGAAGGCTAGTCTCACTGCCTTATGATATCAAAAGCGTATTGTAGCTATAAACAGTAAGCTTTAGAAGCTTAAAAAGTTTTCAAAACATAAAGGGTAAATATTTTGACTTAAATTCAGATTATGAGAATTTCAAGTCCTTCATGGTTGGACAATACAAATTTATTCAAACACACCCTGGGGGAGGGGTGATAATAAAAGAAAATATTGGTAAATAAGCTCTAAAAAGCCCTACCACAGCATGGTCCATGATGTGGTCTAGACTGAATAGAAGAAAAAGTGATGACAAAGAAACAGCATTATGAGGATCACATCATGGCTAATGATACAACCTTGTCTTCTAAGACCCTAAAATTAAGGTTGTGTCATTTGTTTCCACATTCCATCTTTTCACACCCTTAAAAAAAAAAAAAACACACACACACACACAGAAGAATATCATTCGGCCATTTACAGAACAACTATTAAATCAGACAAAACATTAATATTTTTTTTTGGGGGGGGGGAGTTTAAGTGACTACTGACATAAGAAATATGATCATTCTGAAGAACTGACCAAAGTTCCAGAAAGTAGAAATAACATTTTTTTTTTTTTGCCACAAGTAGAAATAACATATGAATACATGTTTTGCAAGCAATATTTTAAAGCTTAATTAATTACCAAGTCAAAATCATATAAAAAAACTTAGAGCACCTGTAGTGTGCGAATTAAAAAACAAAGCAATTTACTCTTTGAGCCTCATCTGTCAAGAAAAAATTGTTTAGCAACCTCTAAGCTTCTAGCTAACTACTGGAAAATAAAAATGAACTTGTTCATCATAAATTGCACCTAAGAACAAAATTGCATGTAAATCACATACACACGCACAACCACTAATCAAACAGGCACAAGCTCTCAGTGAACCTGAATTTGTAGCTCTATGAATTAATTATGTCTAACTACAGAGAAACAGCTCAAATGAATTACTAATATCTCAATAAATCACTGATGTCTCCAAAGATTGTAACTATATTCACCTTCATACTGAACTACCCGTGCTGGAATCCCAGGATAGGAATCTTCGTCATCCTCCCATCTCAAAGTAACCTTGATTTTGTACCATCTACATTACATGACTGACATTGAAAAATCAAAAAGGAATACAGAAAATATTTGAAACAACATTCACCAGAGCTCATCAACCCTGCTGAAACTGGAATAGAGCTTACCCTTGTTCGAAAAGGTCTAGATTATGAAACCTATGAATGTAAATGGCAACTTCATGAACAGCATCCATCATAGATAGTAGATTTGCTCTTGCAGGGCCACGTTGCTCGACATTGACCAACCTTTTGGTTGACATATTCCTCTGATTCAGACCCATAAACCATCGTAGTCTCCGAATCCCAGACATGAGTGGCACTAGCAGATACTGTGATAATGATACCTAATTCCCAAACTATCATCCCTAGTTGTTTCAGTAGGAGTTGAGCAAAACCCACAACTCCTGAACCAGAATGAACCCAATATCAACCTTCCCACACCCCTTAGTTTCTATGCTTACTAAACCCATCAGAAATCTCTCCCTGTTCAAACATAGATAGCTTTAATGTCAAATTGCAGAGCACATCTGTAATGTAGGTTTTGAGTTGAAGAGATTGATGGAGGAGAGTTGGGAAAGGTTGAGAAGAAAATGAGGAAAAGGCAGAGGAAAGGCGTGGAAAGAACCAAGAAGGGAGACGGACTTTTTTGTGTAATCATTCTTGTACCTCGTTGGCACACAGCAGGACCCAACCAGGAAAAAAGTTGTAAAAAAAAAAAAACATCCTTGTTTTCTTGTCAAACCCTACAGGAGCAGGTGATGATGATGGCATTAATGATAGTTTTATCTTTTGGGTTTTTAATTAAAATCCCCCCAAAAAGATAAAAATGGGAACTTTGAAAACTGTACCACAAGGTGGAATAGCTTGTCGTGTCAGTACAGTCCTGCGTCCATGTTCAGCTCATATTGTGACATTTTAACTGTGGGCATCGAAAATCACGGGGTCGTGACTCTGGGCTGGAAAAATTGGTCGGCTTCTTCTTATTCATGATTCATCTGATCATCCGTTGTCCGTTGACAGCTTAGATCCCTTAACAGTTGAGACATAAAAGTAAAGCAAGCTTCTTTTACTATTTGACGCTATGGAAAATTGGCTCAAGGTTAAAATTGGCAACTATTAAAAATAAATTATAAAAATAATTTAAAATAAAATTATTCTCGCATGTTTAATTTTCTTAGACATCCCATTTTGCTTCAAAGTGGGTTCCAAGCTCAAACCCATAAAAACAGGTCATATTTTCCAAGGGAAATTGATCTAACTAAAATACCCTTGCCTATTTTTCAAACTTACCCATTAGATTCTTTGAATTTTAAATTTCCACCACAAACATTTTCACTTTGATTTTCGTTTTTACATTGATATGATTCCAGCAAACCAAACCGGTAGTCTTATACCAGTTTTACAATGAAAAGTAATGCCTTTTCTTCCCTTCTCTTCAAGTAAAATAGACTTTTTATTATCTTTAGCAGAAGGAAAGAGAGCTTTTAAAGTAATAATTTTGTTTAGAATAAACAAAACACTTTAAATTTCAAGATACATCAAATGTCTCAAAAGACTAGCTTATAAAAGCCATCCCTCCACAAAGAGGCATAAATACCTTCTGCCACAAAGAGAGATGTTGTTCTGCATCAAGGGTAAAATATGGACCCATAATTTAGTTATAAAAGAGATTGCCATCTTATTTTCACCATGTTATTAGCCTTCAATAACAAGAACAAGGATTCACAAGTGAAGAAAGCACACTAGAGTTTACTGGAGAAGTCAAATGGCTGTCACAGACTAGAAATAATATAGGTCATGAAGCAACCCATTAACCCTTTTTTTGTTTTTTGTTTTAATTACAAAATGGTTTGCTTCTTAGACCATACTGTTAGAAGATCGTGGTATATTACCACATTCCAATATGAACAAATCCAAGGAAGCAATAGATGGTGTCAGCAGCAGAATGATAGAATCCTAATTACTCTTCTGAGCCGATCTAGCTAAGTAATTAGCACGTATGATTATTTTCATGCAATAGTGGTTAATTGCTAGATCCCAATTTGATAAGATTAGTCTCAATCTTGTTCAAATTGATATTCTCTCAATGCTGCAACTTTTTTCTAACATTTTATTAGAGTAATTGAGTATTCCTTCTTTTTAATCAGGTTTTCAGTACATGTACTTCACCTAGTGTTCTGTTATGTACCTTTTTCATTGTTAATGCTATGATTTTGTTTACTAATTTAAAAAAAAAACATCATGTAAAAATCAAAGTTCATAAACGTATGCTGATTACTCAAATTTTGATGATACTATTATTGATATACCATTTGCTTCACAAAAATGAAATCAACTCTTTTTTATTTATTTTTATCAATAAAATTAATGTAAATCAATTGATTATATCTTGTATCTTCAAATTGACTTCACAATACCAAATAAACACCTCAATAGTGTTTAGTCATTATTTGTTACTACAAAGCCATGTGAATAAGTGATGAGAAATACCCACGTAGTCTCTATGATAAAAATGTTCTAAACTTCTTTTCTCATAGGTTTCACAAATATCTGTTACAATTAATTATGAAGGGAAAACAATGATCAAGAGAAATTTATGGAATATGTTATCCATAAAAAATTATAATTGAAATATTTTCATTGGAGAAAATACAGATGGCGTGACACTTTAAAAGTATGTAAATATTTCTTGTCGTACATACAAAAAAAAAATCTTAATTAAAGATTTATTCAGGATAAATATTACTTTTTTAGAAAATTAGCTGAAATAAAGTGTAAGAACTAATTTTTTATGGCCTTATAAAAATAGAAATATTTTTTATTTTATCAATTTTTGTAAAGTTGTTGCCAAGTTAGTCATCTATCAGAAGTACTTATATACCCCAGAATGTCACATTATTTATGCTCTTTTAAATAAAAATATTTAAATTATCATTTTTTTCATGATCTCATATCCCAAAAATTTCTTTTAATCATTGCTCTTCTTTCATAACACATTGTAATATAGTTGTGGAACCTATGAGAAAAGACATTTGAAATATTTTCATTGGAGAGAATATAAATGATGTTGCATTATGGGAGTAAGTAAGTATCTCTCGTGTATGACAACCATGACAAATTTATGATTTTCTCAAATTTATCTTCATTTGACAAAATCCCTTATTAGGAGATCCGAATTCTCTTTCATTACATCAAGAAAATTTTTTAAACTTGTTTTTTTGGGGTCATCAACTCTAAAAGTTTTTTTCGAGGTAATAAAGATGTAAATATTACAATGTATTAATTATTAAGGCTTGTAATTAAAAACTTTGTATC
>QFDD01002311.1:0-22401 GCA_006871305.1 Vachellia collinsii | reverse complement strand
AAAAAAATTAAATACATTACTTAAAAGTATTTATTCATGTATATAATTTGTTTATATATAAATTTATAAAGCAGACAAAATAGTTTAAAAAATGATAAATATAAATATCTTTAAATAATTATGTATTTAAATTTTTTAACCTCTGAAATAAAAATTAACTAGTTTTTATATTCAGTACGAGTATTATTTCATAATCTAAAAGCTTCAACATGGGTTAAGTCTCAGACAAAACGCCAAAACAAACAAAGGAGTAATTACCGCTTAATAGTGAAACTGAGTGCAAAATTTGATACAATATTGACAGAATTTTCTGGGTTGAGACTGCTTGCACCTATTATTGCCTTTGACTGACTAAACTTATAGTACTCCTCCTGTCCTTTTTAAGATACCAATCTTTGAATTGGTTTCATCATTTTTAAAAGATCGCATTTAGGATTATCTCAACGTTAAATACTTTTTTTTTTTTTAACGAATTTCTCCCCTCGTTAATCATTCCCCCACCCCACCCCACACCACACCACAAAAATCTTTTTTCCATACATTTTTTCTTCCTTTTCTCACAAGTAATTCTCTCTCTTACTTGCTTCTTATAAATAAAGGCATATTTAAAAAAAAGTTATTGCTTTCATGTTTAGTACTTTTAATTAATTTTAACCGATATTTTAAATCACTTAATTTGGTAAAAAGGATTCTATATAAAAGTGATCAGAAGGAGCACTTGGCAAATCTATGCACACAACTTGAATTCTTCGTCATGAATAATTGAGTAATTTGTTTAATTCTGTCGTTATCACATGCAAGCTTGCAATTCATTTCATAGAATCAGACTTTAAAAGATTTGGAGACATGCATGAATGTGCATTCATCAAAACAATCATATTCTTTGCATTTTGCGTTGGTTTGATTCAAAAGCGATTTAACATAAAAATTAATATATGCAATAATACATTGTACAGCCATTGCATTTAGCCTTTGATATTTAACAACATGCAAATAAATCACTTCTTAGTAATATAGAATAAATTCTTTTTATAGCGTATATTCTTTGCAATCTTTGATCTAGAGAGGTAGAGAGAGATTGATTTGCTGATAAACCATATCTTTTGTTTCCATTTTTACTGAAATATTTTAATATATATATATATATATATATATAACCAAACATCCATATGTACATCATACTTCTCACTACAATCTCCAACACTCTCTGAAATGATGACTTCTTCTTCTTCTAAACCTAATCTTCTCTTCTTCACAATCTTCTTCTTCCTCCTCATTTCAACTCGTGTGATATCGCTTCGCCCCCACCAGAAAGTTAAAGATTCATTCACCATAAATATCATACATCGTGATTCTCCAAAATCTCCATTATTTGATAACACCACAACACACTTCCAAAGAATCCACAATGCATTGCTTCGATCGGAACAACGAATGAATTACTTGTTCCCCAACAATGCTAGCACCAAAAACAATCATCCACAAGTTCCTCTGCTTCGCCATGCCAGAGGAGAATACGTCATGCAATACTCCTTGGGCGTTCCAATGTTCACAACCTACGGCCTCATTGACACGGGTAATAATAAATGTGAACACTGTTTTCTGTTTGGCTATTTAAAAAACGTTAAATTACTTAAAACTTTTGCTTGTCTGTATTTCTTAAAACATTAATAACACATCCTCGTTTCACTAGATGGGGTTGGCAACATGAATCGTATAATAACATTGACCTCGATCAAAAATTGAATCCTTTCATGAGATTGTTAACTAAGACAATTACCTCGATTATTGAGTGTCCTCTTGAATCTTTCTATATCCTTTTTAACTAGTCTTCAAGCTTGATCAATATTTTTTATTGGTGTATTTATTGACTTTTTCTGAATATATCAAAACCACTTTAAATTATTTTCTACCATTTTTTTCAATGGGTGTCAATGCGGCCATTCCTTGAATAAATTCATTACAGATCATATATTTTCTTGTATTACCACATATTCATCTTAACATTCTTATTTTAACTATTCTGCATAAAATCTCTCTTTTAAAGTTCAATATTCACTATCATAAAGTATTGTTGGTCAAATAGAATTACGATAAAATTTTCCTTTTACTTTATCAGGTACCTTTTGATCACATATAACTCCAGTTGTTTTTCTCCATTTAAACCACCTATCTTGAATTCTATGATTAACAGCTCCATCAATTTCACCGTCTATCTCTGAAATTGATCCCAAATATCTAAACACCTTAGGTAATACTTACCTTAAGAAAATTGATTTAGACTTTCTAATTTTTTGGGTGTGACAAATGACAGGTAGTGACTTGACTTGGCTACAGTGCATACCAGCCACAAGTAGTTACGATCAAGGTCCTCTGGAGTACTTAAATACTAATCTTTTCAGGGCTCTCGTTCCTGTTCACTACGTTTCCCAAATGTGCAACCAGGTCGTAAGGCCATCAGTAACCAATGTCTATTTTGATGGTAATAATTGCCAGTGTAAATATATGTCAATATATGGTGATAGTTCAGGTACATCTGGACATGTGTTCTACACTTTACTCAGACTTCAAACAGTACTTGGTACAGAAGCGAGATTTCCTATGTTCATATTTGGTTGTAGCAGAGAAGTTACAGGTTCATTTGCTCCCTTAAGTTCTGGTATTGTTGGACTTGGAAGGGGACCAGCTTCATTGGTCTCACAAATCTATGACAGAATTGATGGGAAATTTGGATTCTGCTTAGTCCCACCAGGACAAGATATATATAGCGAAATGAAGTTTGGTCAAAGTGCTGTCATTTTTGGACCAGATGTCGTTTACACTCCAATGATCGCAGGAGAACCAGTAAATTACTATCATATTTCGTTGGAAGGAATTAGCGTGGGAAACAGAAGGATACCTTATACAACAGGTAATGATTTTTGTGAATTTAATCTCATGCATTAATTTTGACAATGCCTCTTGTTTTTTAAATGGTGTTTGAAGGCCGAAAAATGAGTCAACTGATAAAGGTTTGTTCAATTGATAAGAAATTGTTTCATAATCTACATGGTTTTTCAATTCAAATCCATCTATTAGTGTGAGGATCTTATTAGTAATAGGCGACACTTTTTGAGCCCAAAAATATGCCTTTGCCCTAATGAGTCCCGCTCGGAAAATTTTTTGAATTCAATTTAAATTTTTTTGCCCTAATAGGTGATCACTTAAATTTTTTGCAACAAAAAAGGTGGAAAATGAGTCATTTTGAATTCAATTTTTTTTTAAATAGTTAATGATAATGGAAACTCATAATTATTATTAGAATGATTATCATATTCTTACCAACAAATGGTGGGAATTTTACTGCTAGTTACATGTTTCATTAATAATCGTCAAACCCCTGCTTATCATTCATTTCTTACATCCATTTCTTGGTTATATTATTGATCATTCAAAAAAGAAGTTATTATTAAGTTTTATTATTGCATGTGATGATATTATTTTTGCAAAATTAAATGCAGGTGTATTAGGCAACATGGTCATCGACTCTGGGACAGTAGTGACTAGGTTACCACCAGACCTTTACGCAGCAGTTGAAGCAGAAGTTGAAGCAGAATTGGACCTATTACACACACGTGCTCATGACCCATTTGGATTTTACAGCCTTTGCTATTTACAAAACAGTATTGAGGCAATGGGAGGTCCAAGTATTATTATTCATTTAAGAGGAGGAGATCTAGTGCTAAGTGCAGAGAATATCTATGTTATGGTTGCACAGGAAACAGTGTGCTTCAATTTTAAACCTCAATCAGGGGTAGCTGTTCTTGGGACCATGACTCTGGCAAACTTCATGGTTTCATATGATCTTCAAAGGATTGAAATTTCCTTCAAGAAAATGAATTGTGCCACAATGAATTGATAATATGTATGATGTATGGAATGCTTGTGTTTCATTAAAAGACTTGGTTTTATGTCCTTGTGGTGCTTAAATTCCAAGAAGTTTGTGATCTATTTAATTAGTCATTGTCCTGTGTTCCCCTCGTCTTCTTGTAAGACCTTGTAAGAGTCAACAAATAAATACTAAGTCGGTTTTTAATATAACATATAGTTCATATAATAAATTTTCTTTATATACTAATTATATCTTATTTTAATGATTTGAGGTAGTATATAAATTACAAATTATACGATATACCATTCAGTATTTTATCTCATGTTCAATTAATTATCGATTGAATGATCGCCTAGTTTATGATACAAGGGTAGTGTTTGTATATGGCATCCATGATCCATATAAATAAAAAAGGGAGGCCCATTATATCTCATTTTTAGCTCAACTATCTTCAAACGAAGTCTCTATATTTATCTAAAAAAAAAAAGTTGCTCTTCACCTAGTGCATCATGTCAAATTTCTCCTTAACAGTTAACATGTCAAGTGCACATGCTAACACGGGGCGTGCATGGATTAAACTGGACCAATTGATACCCAACGTAAGGTCTGGTATGGTATAGACCTTAGGTTTTATAAGACAACTTGATGTCTGATTTAGTTTAGCACCAACCCAAAGTTCGGCTGGATTAAAGTGGTTCGGACTTGTAGTCTGATCCAATCCAAGCAGTCCAGAGATCTTAATGATTTTTTCCCCTTTACAAAAAGCAAAATTTTAATCTAACAATACAAAATTGACATAGAAAAAAAAACCGAAAATTATATAAAATACATTGTAAAATATTAAAATTTAAGTATAAATAAATTATTTTCAGCATTTAGCAATAATAAGTATTATTATTAACATGAAAAATTAAAAAAATAATACATAAGTAAAAAATATGTAGGGCCAGATTGGATCAGATCAACTAGTCTAAACACTTGGTCATAAATCTTGTCTAACCTGACCAATTAATCCAGTACGATTTCATTATATTTTTTATTTGGATTGGACCGAACCAAACCACTGGGTTTTTGCACACCTTAAGTGCTATCCTGCTCTTGACATACCCATTGAAGGGATTATGGAGAGTGAGGTATCTTTTGAGGTGTTTTATTAAAAAAAAATATTGTAGCGGTTTGACGAGTTACCACGTTTAAACTTGTGAGAGTTAGTGAACCAAATCTCAAAAGTTTCTGATGTCTAAATATAGGTTTAAACATCTCAAAATGTTTTTGGGGACTAAATACAGGCTCAAGTTGATAGAGTTTAACCAATATAAATCACTATTTGCACTTTCCCTGACCCTAATCTCTTTCCATTTACAACACACACATACACATCCTTCTTGTACTATGTTTTGAGTTAAGATATTAAATTCAAGTATTTTATATCGTTTTGACAAAACAATCATTTAATTTAGAAATCATTTCCAAGCTTCCACATACACTTTTGTGAAAACTGTCCAAGCATTTTACAAACAAGTTTTTTGAACTTAAGGTTTGTAAAAAATTTCATTTATACTTCTGTTTTATTGTAAATTGCACTTAAAGATCTGAAAATTTTCCAGCACCTAATTCAACTTCTCTTAGGTACATTTGGTATCAAAATAGGGCTCTTGTGTAAAGTGTTAGGAATATTAGTAAGATGTTAGAGATTTGTATTAGGCGTATGATTGTATTAGGATGACTTAGTATATGTGAGGTTTGGGCCTGGACTCTAAGCCCAATATCCTTGACATTATTCTGATGTTATTCTGGAGACTTATGTGTATATATATATTAAAGACTCAGATCAATGGAAGTTGATTTTGCTCTCCTTTCATTTGGTCCATGTGCAGGTGTTTTCATGGTACCAGGAGCCAGGCTGATCCCTAAGGCCCAAGATTGTGCCTCAGCCTGCAACGACGTCGTTGCATCATTTCAAGATTAGGATTCTTGAATATCCTTGCTTCATCTTGCGTGCTCTAGCTTCATCGCAGACCCCAACCCCTTCTCTGCGGAATGCGTGGGCGATTTCATCTTCCTCTCCATGACACAAGGCGCAGCATCACCCTCGAAACGCTGCTGAGTGTTCACGTGCTTCTTCCGCTATTTTCAAGTTTCATCGCAGATCTTTTCAAGTGTCAACACACTCAAATATGCTCTTCGAATGTTGCAGATTGGTCGTGCGTTTTTTTTTTCCTTACCTTGTTCTACTACAGGTTTATATTCCTTGCCTCTCAATTCTTTCTTTCCCTTTCAGATCTTTACAATCACAAAGCCTCTTAAGTCGTCCTCCTTGCTGATATCACCGATGGCTTCCTCTGCTACTTCATCCACGTCTCATTCTGTTTCGATTAATGCAAACCATCCTCTTTATCTCCTTCTGATACCCAAACAGTTTCCTTGGTTCCCCAACCATTGAGTGGCTCGAACAATTACACTTTATGGAGCTGTGCTATGATCCTCACTCTCAAAGGGGAAAACAAGATGGGTTTCATTGATGGCTCTTGTACCGGTGATACAAAGCCTCAGTTTGGTGCTCTGGGATCGTTCTAATGCCGTGGTCCTTTACTGGTTGATTAACTCGGTGGAAAAGGAAATTGCAACTGGGATCGTTGTAATATCCTCATTCTAGTGGTTAAGGGCCACAAAGAGATTTAGGTCCAAAGAGTAAAAAAAAATGGAAGGAAATCCAGAAATGTCATTTTAAAAATTTAGAAAATGTAAGAAGAAAATGGTCATTTTTTAAAAGGTCAGGGACATAGTGATCATTTTGGGAAAAGATGACTAAAATATCAAAAAAAGGTCATAGATTCATAAATGTAGAGAAAAATTCACTGATCATAGATTGAGGTCTAATTAAAGTTAAAATAACCAAAATAACCTTTGCATAAATTTTTAAAGTCATTTAATATTTGATTGATTTTCATATTTATAGATAAATATAATTATTTAAAATATCTAGAGATCTCAAAAATGTATTTTAAAATGATAAAAAAATAGCTTGGGAAACGCTCTATTGATAAAATTAATTTCAACCTCAAGTCAGCACATTTTGCTGGAATGACAATATGTAATATTCTAAATTCAAATTAGAAGTTAACTTCTAATTAAGAAGTAATTATGGTTATTAAAGCCCTCTTGTATATCTTTGAAATGTTGTTTTGTGTGTTTGGGAGCATTCAACACGGCCATCTTAGGGTTTTGTCACAGCCAACTATCCCTTTTAGCAAGAATTTTCCCTTGGGTCCCCTTCATTACGACCATTTATGGGTTCACCACAGCAATCTTTCGTTAAGCAGCAAAGGTTGCTCTCGGGACACCTTTGCCATGGCCAACTATTAGTTCACCACAACAATCTAGCATTCATTTTCAGGGTTTTCCTCTCAGGTTCATTTCGCCTCGGCCAATTTTCAATTTCGAGCGAGTTTTTCTGGTTTTGGGGCAGCTTTGCCTTTACGAACTCTTCTTTTCAACGATAGTGAGCTTAAGTGATCACATGCTGGTCACTGGAGGATATCATATCACCCTGCACCCCTTCTCCTTTTTCTTCTTCTTTTCCTCCGTCTCTTTCTCTTCCACTAACAATCAGTAGAGCTCTCCTAGGGCAAACTTTCAAGATCATTTTGATAAGCAAAATCTCTTCTTTTCACCTTTCTTCCTTCATGAAAGTTGTTCTAAACGTTTTTCTCTTTCTAATGGTAGTATTTTCGTCTTGAGTTGAGAATATTTTTGGGTTAGGGGTTTAATGAAGTTTAGAGTTTTGGCAATATAAGATAATAGAAATGTATAGGGATGTTTATAAAGGATTCTGATTGTTTAGAATCCTAATTTGGGTTTGTTATGATTTTATAATGATTTTTCCTTATTTCAAGCCCAATATATTTATCATTTTAAGACTTTGTAACCAATCTAAATTCTATGGAGCAAGTATTTGAGTGGGCATGTCATAGGAGTTGACATTTATTTTGAAATTGAAAGGATGTGAGGTTTTGATGAAATATTAGGATTGGGTATTTTGGAGGAATTTTAAGATATGAATTATAGAAAAAAGAGAAATAAAGGGTCCATTTAGGACTTGAAGAATTTATGATTCATGAGAGGTTGTTTTGATGGTTGTTTCAGTGATGAGTCATTCTTGTGTGTATATTAATTGTGATTGAGGACTTGACTGTAGAGCTTGAAGTGTTATCATGTTGCAACTTGTTGGGTGAGAGGTAACCACCCTCCACTTATTTTCAATGATGAGTCATTCTTGTGTGTATATTAATTGTGATTGAGGACTTGACTGTAGAGCTTGAAGTGTTATCATGTTGCAACTTGTTGGGTAAGAGGTAACCACCCTCCACTTATTATCCATGCTTGGGACAAGTTTGTGAGTGATGTTGAATTATTGTCATATAAACATGATTATTTGGTAAACTTGGCATTATTACTATTGAAAAATACATTGTGAAATTTGGATATCAAAGAATTGATGTATTGATGTGGCAATGTTTGTGATTACCTCTTGGTAAGGTTTTGTGGCTTTATTGTGACCTTAAGCATGAAATCATTTATTGTGGCTTTATTGTGTATATAAATGTATTGATGGCAAATGGTGGATGTGCCACAATTGAGTGCTAGAAAATGGATATTGTGATATTAGGAGAGGTGGATGTTGCGATTGATGGGAGGTCATTAAAGAGGAAATAAGGGGTGAATATTTAGCATGCTTAAAGAGGAAATAAGGATGGAAGACTTACGGCTGTACATTGGATGATCCTAGGCCCATTGTGTTATGAGGGCCCATGACACCTCTAGTGATATTGGGGAAAGAACCTATGGTCTGAATTTGCACCCTGTAGATTTGACCAATCCACATCACTTGAACGTTTAGCTTATGGGTAGCAACCAATCATATGGGTCAGCACTAACCCATGGGTTCAATCAGAGGAAATAAGGCTAGGGGAGTTACAAGGGAGACTCAGTGTAAGAGAAGTAGTTATGTGATTATTAATTCATGTGATTGCCTATGATTGTTGAGATTCATGTTTATGATGAGCTTGATATTAATAAATACATTTATATTGTGCAATGTAAACCGAAATGAATGTTGAAGGTTTGGAAATCGAGTATAACTTATATACATAATATTATTTATTCTTTATTAATCATGGGCACTCATTGGTATGTTTTTAAGTAGGATGAATGGTTGCTGAGACTTTTGTCTCATCCTGTGGTTTCAACATTTTTAGGTGAAAGCCCTCGTGCTAAGACAATTGGGAAGGCTCCGGAGGCTTGAAGTAAACTGTAGATATTGTATAGTCTCCTTATAAGCTATATGTGATGCATTGATATATATTGCCCCCATTATATAGCTCATATTTTGTTATAGCTTCATTTGATAAATTTAGATTTGTACTCTTGAGAAATTGCATAGAAAGGCCCATAGGCCCATTTTGGATGAATTATGATATTTTGATGGATTCACTTCATTAATGATTGACTTTTGAGTTGAATTATCTGGATGTTTTTCCTCAATTAGAAAAGGTATATTCTTTTAATCAATTATTTTTATAAACAAAAAACTATATGGCTATGGTTAGTATTTAAACAAGGTTTATGGAGTTAACACTAGTAGAAAAAGTGATTTTTAGACCGCACAAAAAAGACCTTTTAAATCGCATATAGATGCGGTTTAGATAAGACCGGTTTAAAAAATATGTATTTTTCAGAACGCATCTACATGCGGTCTAAAAAGTCGTTTTTTTAGACCGCATATTCTATATGCGGTCTAAAAAGTGAGCTTTTAAAACCGCACGTACTTCCGTGCTGTCTAAAAAGTGAGCTTTTAAAACCGCACGTACTTCCGTGCGGTCTAAAAAGTGAAATATTTAAAAAAATAAATTTTGACATTTTATGCCCCACATGTTTTTTATCATAAAATAAATTTTAATAAATCTTATAATATATTGAAAACTAAAAGAAATCAAACTCATGACAAAAAATAAATCTTTTATTGAGGATTCATTAGGCTACATATAATAAGATAATGCAAACTACAAATCCATAATCTCTAAAAAACATTTACATGCTCTTCTTCTCAAGAGTATTGTTTCTTTCTTCATTTTCTTGATTGCAATGCCTCATGTTTACCAGAGCTGGTTCAAAGCTTTAGACAGTGATTACGTATCAAACGCTGCACTCCCAGAGATGAATGTGTGCCCTCTTAACTCTTTGTATTTTGAGTTACCATCATATCAACTTGGCCTACAAACAACATTAACATTAAAATCTAGTAATCGTAAAATTTGCCATTTATATAAAGCATGACCTTACATGACCTATTAATTGCTCAAAATCACCTCCCTACTAATATCCTGAACATTAATGTTCAGTACTGGGCATCTTCTATCAAGTCATGAGGTATATGATTGAATTAAATCAACTTCTCAAACTGATAGCGACTCACAGAATAAATATATCAGCATATATTATATTAAAATACACATAGTAAATATATTACCAGCATATATTACCACAGAGTAAATATATCACATATATTATATTAAAATAAACACAGTAAATATATTACCAGAGGCAGCAGCCTGTGCTTGAGAAGCTGCAGTATCAGCATCAGAATCTCCTCCAAGGAATCCATGGCTTTTTAGAATTTTGATGCAGAAATCCTTTACTGATAGGTCTTCTATAGGGACATCCATGGCCAATACACTAGATGATGAACACTCGCCAGTATCATCCACTCCAGTTTCTATGGAATTTGAAACAATTTCCATAATTGATTTTGATGAGGAGCAACTATTATTAATGCTGTCAATAGCTAAGTTTTTAAGCATGCTGTTAGTTAAGGCTGTTTCGCATAAGACAATGGGTGCAACAGGTTCTTTAACCATTTCAATATGTTGCTCAACTTGAGAGCTGGCAAGCTGATGTTCTGATTAGATACAAAAACCAACTCTTAACATGGAGAGACACTAACAATAGCAAAGGAAAATAATGTAAAGGGAACAAGATAACTAAACATGCATATAAATCAAGGTTTTCCCTGCTGATGTAGAATATTCTTAAGGATTTCTCTCCTTCAAAAGCTGGAAAAAAAATGGAAGCTCACATCTATAGCAAGAAATGATCATGCCAAGCAACACAAAGTGTGAAGGTAAGCTTTATATTTCTCATTGAGGAATACAAACAAACACTTGGTGGGCAAGCGTACATGTTACGAGTAGAAGATATCCTTCATCTTATCCACAACAGATTTGCCCACCAAATACTGCAAATACATCAAATCACAAATGGATCAACCAATAACAACAAAAGCATAAGCGTAACCATATTTTTTCTCATTAAAAAGAAACAAGAACAGAGGAAGAAGACCTTGCCAAGAACCCACAAAACAGAGTGAATGACGCACTGTCCATGGTTGGGGGCATCTCAAAACGAAGAATGTCTTGTTCAGCGTGATTGATGAACTTTCAAGCATGGTGGTCTAGAGCGCAGGGACTAGGGTGTGCAAAACCAAGTACATCGCCTTCATAGAGAACGTTAGCTACTTCACTTACAAGTAGGCTTCGTATCTGGGCACATACACGTTGTTGCTTCTTTGCTCCGATAATGGATCTGTTCAACTCCCAAACCATATTCAATGAAAATGAGATTCGCATTGCTATATTGATTTTTCATTATTCAGGGAAAAAAAGAGAAATAATAAGTGGTGGATGTGAATGAATGACCTTTGTGAGAGCGGGGACGGCCGGCCTTACAACGCTTGGGATAAGGATGCCGTTGGCCACCCAGAATTGGCACCGAACAGAGATAGACCAGATCTCATGATCCCAGAGGCAAATCGCTTGGAACAACTAGCACTTGTTGGCTTTGTTCTGGATGAAATCGATAGTAGCGTCTCTGCTTGTGTAGGATTGCCAAGTGCAGAAGATGGCAACTCGTTGGTAGGCGGCTCAGAAGGAGAAGAAGGAGAGGGACGAGGTCTTTTGGTGGTCTGGTGGTGGTTTGTTGTGAATGGGATTTGGAATCAGAGAAGGAGGACGAACAAGTTTCAATGGAGGCTAGGGTTAGATTTTTATTTTTTTATTCTAAAACAATTAACTTTTAGACCGCATTGTAAAGATGCGGTCTAAAAAAAATCTATTTTTAGACCGCACCCTACTGGTGCGGTTTAAATGTGGAATTTTTTAGACCGCATCCACATGGTGCGGTTTAAATGAGGTTTTTTTTAGACTGCATCCATCAGAGACGGTTTAAATGAGGCATTTTTTAGACCGCACATTTTTTGGTGAGGTCTAAATGATATCCATATTTACAAAAATGCCACCGCTGATATTTTTTAAACCTTATTTTTTATATGCGGTCTAAAATAGGCGGTCTAAATACGCATTTTTCTACTAGTGTAAGTAAACGGTTTTTGGAAGACCATTGTTATACAATATAAAATGATGAAAACTAGAGTTTTCGAGAAAAAATTTATTTATAGCATATTTAAAGGCTATTTAGGATGGAAAAAAATCATGAAGTAATCAGTTGAATTTTGAAAATTTTTAATGACACTGAACTGGTCAAATGGTCAGAAAATTTCCGAAAAGCATTTCCGGCAGAAAACAATCAGATAAAGTAGTCATAAAGCATTTTTGCTTTTTAAAAGAGGATTGTGAGGTGTGAGTGGTGCCACTTGTGATCTTCATATTAAAAGATGAAAAGCAAATGAATATATTTAGTAAAAGTGGTAGTTTTTTCAGTAGAAATGGGCCCCACCTTCACTTAAGACATTTAGGGACAGATTTTATTAAGTCCCAAGAGCTCATTTTCTATCCTCATTTTCATGCTCCAGCCAAGAGAGGAGGGAGAACCTGCTGAAAGTGAAGAACAAGCAAAGTGAAGGAGAAAATCAAGCAAAGTTTAAGGTGACTTGGTATTTTAGCTTGATTTCTTCTATGAAAACCATTCTATGAGTCTTGCTTTTCCTTTTAATTGATTTATTTCTCCCTCTAAGTGGTTTAATGTTGAGTTCCAAGAGTGGTCTTGAAGAGACCTAGTGAGAGAAAATAAATTAGAGGGAAAATTGGAAGCTACAAGTGTTTTAAATCAACTCCTTGCATGATTTGTTACATGTAGATGCTTTGATTGAATTGATTTGAAGTTGTTTTCAGAATATGGCATGAAACCCTCATTCTTTAAGGCTGACCGAAATTTATTATGCATGTATATGCATGTTTGCATGTTAATTAATGATGAGGAATGTATGTAGAATTGACGTTATGCATGTATATGAAAAGAGCTATTGCAAAACCTCATTGTTCTCCAATGTTTTATGAATTTCGTCCAACTGTGGCTATGAGGGGAAAGAAAGTGATTTTGAGTGTTTTGATACTTCCACTGGTTTTAAAATGAAAAATTGTGTAGGATAGAAGTAAAAACACAATTTTGGAAGCATTGAAAACACAAATAGCAAAGTTAAAAGTCAAGGTTAAGGTTGAGAGTGCAAAGTGCTAGAATACACTAAGTAATGCCAAGTTATTGATGATTAGTACATTGTGACATGTGTAAGGGTATTAAATTGTCAAGAAGAAGGCCAAATTCAAAGGGAAGCTACTTCAAGTTCTAATTAGGAAGTTAATCTTTAAGGTAGCATAAACTCTAACTTTAACATTTACACTGTTTTTGATTGTTGTATATGTTGATTTTCCATGTATGAGGTATGGTTGAAGCCATACAACATGTAAATCCTTGCTTGTGAGTGTGCATAGTTGTAGCTATGCAATGATAGCCTTAACCTTGTGCAAAAAATTGATTATATGAGTAAGATTTTGTTACTAGTGCCATGGCATGTTAGTTTACATTTAAATAATCAAGCATGTTGATGTGTTAGTTAGAGATAATTACTACTGGGATTTCTTTGAAATCTCATTCTTTCCAATAACTAACAATAGGCATGAGTTCCAAGGGCAAAGGGAAAGAGGTGTAAGAGTAAGCGAAGATGGCTTGCATGAAGATTGCTATTTTGCACATGTCATGTTGTGCATGCTTTGTGATGTATTGCGCATAACTATAAGCTTTTGGATGAATGTAAATTAAACCCCTACACTAAGTCATTTTGGTACTATATAATGTAAATAAGTGGGTTGTGATATGAAAGACACTAAGAAAAGAAAAGGAACGTGGAACTTGGCTATATAAGGGTCTAAATCCCTTAATTATGACAAAACATGATAATTTGAGTAAATGGAATCCAATTGCCATGAACTTTTGCATGCAAGTAGATTATTTTCCAAAATTTCTAAAGAGATATAGATTGCTTGATTTGGACTTGTGTGCAAAAAAGTTATGCATTTCGAAAGTTCAGCTGAAAAACAGAAAAAATGATAGCAGCAAAGTTCGCTCTGGCAAAAGTGCATTCTGAAATAGTTCACTATAGAGAACTCAAAAGTTCGACGCAGCAAACATGGTCAAAGAGCATGTCCTTTTTTTAGATGGAAAAGTTCGCCACAACGAAATCTCCATTTTTGGACCAAATAAACAGTGATTTTTTTTAACTATTTTCAGCTTTGATTGAACATTACTTTGGTTCAAGGAGTATTTTTCTCTTATAAAGGATTGAGAAAGCTTTCATTAGAGACATAAATTTATTAGTTTAAATTTTTCTAGAATTATTTGTGAATTTTCAAAGTTGGGCCAAAATCCCAAGTTTCCAAAGGAATGGTAACTCAAGTGGCAATTTTTGAGATTCACCTAAGTAACTAATTCTAGCTAATGCAATGGTCTCAAGTGATTAAGTTAAAATCTCTAATGCATAATAAAGCTAGGAAAGAGAGGTATTACAATCATGCTCGTTGAAAATGCTCATCTGGTCTGGGTTGATTTAAGGGAAAGGTACAATAAAACTGATGGGACTTGAATATTTTCCTTTCATCGTGCTATATCTTCTTTAACTCAAGGAACACTCACAGTATCTAGCTACTTTGCTAAGCTCAAAGAACTCTAGGATGAATATGCTTTGATTTTTCCTCCTACATCTTGTAAGTGTTCAAATGCCAAGGAAAATGACATGATTAATCAATAACAGCGTTTATTACAATTTCTACTTGGACTCAATGAGACATATCATCAAGCTCGCTCTCAGATCCTCCTTATGTCCCCTTTACCAAGTGTCAACCAAGGCTATTCTATGATATGCCAGGATGAGGAACAATGCCTTTTGAGCTCTACAGCCCCTTCAAACCCAATGGATGCAGTTGCAGTCACTACCTAAGGTAGAAGCCATCGAGGCTATGGAAGAAGACGTGGTCGCTCACAGGATGAATGTTTATATTGTCATAAGAGGGGTCATAAGCAAGAAACGTGTTATGAGCTCATGGGATATCCATCTAAATGAAGGGAAAACAAATCATAGAATAATTAGACAACTCATGCTGTTATAGGTACCCTTGCATCGCCAAGTGGGCAGCCATCTTTTACTGAGTAACAGTATTATCAGATTCTCCAGCTTCTGAAGAAAGACTCAGAGGAGGTAGCAGTAGGTGCTTCTGATTACATAGAGAATAGTATTTCAGGTTTGATTAATGCTCTACTACATATGTTATGTAAGATTAGTTTGATATTGGATTCTGGAGCCACATGTTATATAGTTAGTAGCTTAACTATGTTGGATACTGTCACTATTTACACTAAACCATTAAGGAAAATTAAAATGCCTAATGGGGAGAAAATCACTATAACACACACAAGCACAGTTAGATTGTTTGATGATGATGCTTGTGAACAATAATCTGAGTATAGAGCCGTTGTTAAGCCATTTGTGGACATAGCTTATCGATATTCTTTATATATATATTGATGTCTGATTTTGTGAGCCGATGGAAAAATGCTCAATTTTATTAAAAAACCCTATAAAAAATTAAAAATTAACCCTCTCAAAAGATTTGAAATATTTTCAGAATAGTTGTTGGCGTATGGTGTTATTTAATTGAAAAATTCATACATTATAGTACTATTATATTGAGAATTAGATGTATTATTAATACTATATATATATATATATTATTTATGCATATAATTATTTTTATAAAATTTTTATTTAGTTATTATGTGATCGGTTCATTCATCAATCCAATTGGCTTGACTATGAGAAGACGCTTACCTTTCTAGTTCAAAGTCCAATCCAGCTTTTAAAATATTAGGTTGGCCAAAAGAAGAAGGAGGAATTTTATTTGTGCTCTTACCTATATTTAATTAAGCATAAAAAATAAATTTTAATTCTTCTATTACCCATTATTATATTACATTCTTAGCCATTCAAAGAACCAAATAGGCCCTAAATTATCAAGGATGTTTTTTCCCATCTTAACTAGCTTAATATATATATATATATATAAGTCTAGTTTAATAATATCTAAAGCATTTACTTTTTTTATATATTTTATCCTTCTATATAATTAAACTTTATAAGTAATTATTACTTTATTCTTACATGTAAGTCCCTTGTATCTCATTCCTGTATATCAAAGAAATTCACATGTGCCCTTATTTAAATCTCTCTCTCTCTCTCTCTCTCTATATATATATATATATTTAGAAAGCATTCTTACATCTCTTTATCTCTTTCTAATGGAAATTAAATAAATATGAGTAAAATTAAAAAAAAAGTCATATCCTATAAGTAACTTATATTTAGGTATTTCTCCTACAAGTGACTTATACCATTTTTTTTGGCTAGGAAAAGAGAATATATTTAAACATAAAGTCAATTACAACGTTAGGTTCGTATAGTAAGGTAAAGCCATCCATGGTCATCAAAGACAAGTTCAAGGTCCTTCTCCAAAATTCTCTTCAACAGCAGGAGGTCTCCTCATCCAATCAATCGGGCACGTTCCCTTTAAAGAAGTTTTTGCAACCCAGTCAGCTACAAGATTTGCTTTCCTTGAAATCAATAGAAAATCGTGATTTCTAATTAAGTTCCTTATTTCAAGGATGATTTCAAGTAAAATGTCACATTTCCAATCAGGACTATTGTAGCTTTATTTGACACAGTTTATTAAAGATTGGTTGTATGATTCAAAGATCACCTCATCCGATTGGTTATCAATGGTATGAATAAGGGTTGCATGCAGAGCCATACATTCCATCATAAACAGAGACTCCAATATAACCTTTTGCCGACACCATTAAGAACCCCTCCATTTGAGTCTCAAACTACCATTGCTACAACCGCAAGATTTTCCACTCTTTGAAAAGCCCTATCAACATTAATTTTTAAAGCATTAATGTAGGAGGCTACCATTTAGCACAACTTTTTTGGTCTCGATTAGATGAGTCCACAGCAGTTGGTATCTGAAAGGTTCCTTTTTACTAAACAAGGCATTTAACCTAATTAACAATTATTAAACAATTAATCATGGTTATAAAAGAATTTATCTGTCACTTTCAAAAACTTTATGTCTCATTCATCAAATTAACACAACAGAATCCAGGACACAACATTGCCAACAAATCCACACCTTAGGATCCAGGGTACAAAACTGTCCACAAATCCACTGAATAAACCTATATACAAGACTAAGGGCATAATCAAAATAAGGGTTAAAACACAACTCACTGATCTCCATTCTTCCACATTGTAACCCAAATACACGAATTCAGATACAAATAATTATCATCTCCAAAATAAAATAAAAGTATGTCGATATATAATGATCCTATAATGGCAATATATAAACAATACAATTCTCCATAAACATTCCATAGGCATACAAGGCTACAAACGCTTAGGTCTCTACCTGCTTTCCTTGACTCCTATTTGGAAGAGAGGTCTTACTTGAAAAAATGTTAATACCACAGGGTGAAAAGACCTTTTCTACTAAACAAGACATTTAGCCTAATTAACAATTATTAAACAAATAACCATGGTTATAGACGGGTTTCTTTTTCACTTTCCAAAAACTTTATATCACATTTTCTAGATTAACACATTAGGGTCTAGGGCACAACATCACCCACAAATCCACACATTGGGATCCAGGGCACAAAACCGCCCACAAATCTATTATAATGAATTCACACATAAGATAAAGGGCACAATCAACATCAGGGTTAAAACTCAGCCCACTAGTCTCAAATCTTCAACAATGTCACATATATAGGACTAAGGGCACAATTAACACAAGGGTTAGAACCCAGCCCAATAGTCTACATTCTTTCACATTGTAACTCTAGCACAGGGTTCAGATACAAATAGTTACCAAGATAAATATTCAAAATAAAATCAGAGTATATTATAATATGATGATTATGATGACAATATAAAAACATTATAATTCCCAAAAATTCCAAAGGCATACAAGGTTACAAACACTTATGCATGTGCCTGTTTTCCTGAACTACTATCGGATAAGAGGTCTCGCCTGAAAAAAAATGTTAACACAATGGGGTGAGACATTAAATCCCCGTAACCAAAATCAATTTATAAAATATGCAACAAAGGAATGTAAGTCAGAGAAGTAGGTTTATCAACAGTTATATTAAAATATCAACAACAAGAATAATATATAATACTTTCAATAGTTGAAACCGTCCCCACTCAGTCATATTGCTCCCCCTTATATCTTCTGGACGTGGTACATCCTATCAGTGCTAGTATAACCGGTCAAAGGTTAGATAGTCACATCAAGATCATTGTCCCCTTCCATGTCACCACCAAATATACCGTAACAGGAAGGTATCCGCCCAAAACACTCAACTCAAATATGGGCCAAGAGTGAGAGAGTCGATGGGTGCACAATTCAACTGCATCTCTTCCACACAATCTAATATATCCCATAACATAATACAATATAATCAGTATAATGTATTTTTTATCAACATCGCATAATAATAACAATCCACATACTTATAATTATCCCAATAGCCATAAGCTCAACCATAATCACAATCCATACGTATACATTGGAAAATACACCGCTTCGCTGATATATGTAAATATTCAAACATATACATGATCTTTCAAAAATGCATATAAATATTATAAAAGAAAGTAAGGTTTCAAAAATACCTTACAGTCCATAAAGTTCATATAAAATAAATTAACCCTGATTACCTCAACTCCAAGTTAAACCTTAAAAACTTTATGAGCAAAGAGTACAATTCAAAATTTTGGATCACACACACACATCTACACAATAATGTAGATACAACTTTAATACACAATTTACATAATTAATTTATTTTAAAAGTTTTGAATTAATTACCCAAAATTATAATTTTATACTCTAATCTTAAATATTTTTTTTCACTTCAATTTTACACTTTTTATAACTAAATAATTCCTTTAAATCATAAGTTAACACCAAATACATATTATTTACAAAAACCCCAATTTAAAATTTATATTTTCAACATAAAATTGCTATTTAATAAATCGTACATTTTTCCAAAAATCTAACCCATTGAAAATACTAATACTATTCCCAATAACTCAAATACATTATTTAATAAAAATCTTAATTAATCAAACAGTTCAAAAATAGCAATTGTTACTCTATTTCTATAACAAATCATTATAAAATAATAAAATGATATAATCAAAAATACAATCCATGTAAAATTATTAGTTAAAATCCCTTTACATTACTATAGACTTATATTGTCAAAACTCACAACTTTTCAAAGTACTAATTTTAAAAATTTCCTCTAATCATAATAAAATTACCACCATTAGAAAGATAAAAATATATAGAATAACTTTTATAAATGAAGTTTATTAAAAAAAAGACATTTTTGTTATCTAAATTATCTTAACAAAACTTAGTAATTGAAGCGTTGTTGTTGCCTCCTCTCTCCGCTGTGAAATGGAGAAAAGAAGGAAAGGGTGGGGGTATTTATAATCCCCCACACCTGCACATTCACTATACACACACGCCCATTTTTTTTCTTTCTTTCCTCTCTCTCTTTTTCTTCCTTCTTTCCTCCTTTTTCTTCTTCTTATAGACTCTGTCTCTAGGTTTTTTTTAGCCCTTTTGCCTTCTTTCCTTCTATCTCTTGCTCTTTCGTTCTTTTCTTTTCTTGCGGCGCCTATCTACTACTATCTCTACAACTGCCTACTCTATTTTTAACTTATTATAAATTCTGTTTTTTTTTAATTTGTATTATTACTTGATAGATTATTTCATAACAAATAATTATTTCTTAATTATAATTAAGGCATGAAAATAAAATTAGGATGTTACACGGGGTGAGACATTAAATTCCCATAACCAAATTAATATATAATATATACAAGAAATGAATGTAAGTTAAAGAAGCAGGTTTATTAATAATCACATTAATAACTTCAATAATAAAATCATAAATAATACTTTCAATAATTGAACATGTACCCACTCATTCATCCAACTCCTTCTTATATCTTTTGAACATGGTATAGCCTATCAGTGCTAGTATACCGGACTAAATGTTAGCTAGTCACTTCAACAACATTTTCCCCTTCCATGTCAATGCCGATATAACTTAACAGGAAGGTATTCACCCAAAACACTCAACTTAAATCTGGGCCAGGAATGAGAGAGCCGATGGGCACACAATTCAATCACATCTCTTTCACATAACCCAATATATCCCATAACACAATATAATATATATATATTCAGTGTAATATATTTTTCTTTTATCAACATCCCACAACAAAAACATTACACATAAGTCCACACTAATCTTAACATCAATATTATCATTCATAATCATAACTCATATATACAAGTTGGAAGATACACTGCTTCACTGGAAATTGGTAAATATTCAAACATATGCATAATTTTTCAAAAATACATATAAATAATATAAAAGAAAGTAAGGTCTCAAAAACACTTTACAGTCCATAAAACGCATATAAAAGAAATTAATCTCAGTTATCTCAACTCCAAATTTAACTTTGAATACTTTAGAAGCCAAGAATATAATTCACAATTTCAGATCACTTACTCAAATCTACACAATAATGTAGACACACATTTAATACACAATTTACATAGATAACATACTTAACCAACTTAAAAGTTTTGAATTAATTACTCAAAAATTACAATTTCATACTATACTCTCAATCAATTGTTCTCACTTCAATTTTACACTTTTCACAACTTAAATAATTCATTTGAATCAAAATTTAACATCAAATATGTGTTATTGTACAAAAACTCCAATTTGAAATTTAGATTTTCAATATAAAATTGTATTTAATAAATATTAAATTTTTCCAATAATCTAAACAAATTAAAACACGAATAGCACTCCCAATAACACAAATAAGTTGTTTAATACAATTTTAATTGGGCAAATAATCCAGAAATAACAATGATGGGTCTGATACTAAAAAAATCTTTATGAAATCATAAAACAACCAAATCAAAAATTCAAACCGATTAAAACTATCTATTAATATCATTTTACATTCCTATAATCTTATATTGTTAAAAATCAAAACTTGTCAAAATCCTAACTCTAAAAATTTCTTTTAATCAGAACAAAATCACACCATTTAAAAGAGAAAAATATATAGAGCAATTTTTATAAAGAAAGTTTAGTGGTTAGGAGAAGTTTTGCTTACCGCAATAAGCTCACTTGCATAACAACGGCGGCGGAGGGGAGAAGATGGGACGCGGAGGGGAATATTAAAAAAAGAAAGCCTCACTCACCCATTTTTGATAAAGATTTGGCTGAAATGACCACATATGGCCCAAAGAAAAAAAATTCTCTAAAGAAGACCCCATGTTCTCATTCTCTCATGTTTTCTCTCTTTTCTTTTCTTCCTTTTATTTATCTTATTATTATATTTTTTAAAAAAATCATACATTTCATTTATTTTATAATACCAAAATACATTTGAGTGAATCATATTACTCAAATAAATATAAGATAATTTTCAATTATAATAAAATAAATATTCTCTAATAATAATTTTAAAGAAAAATTTTATGATGTTATAGCAAGGTTCAAAAAACCGGACCGGGCATTGAACCGGTCGAGGCAGTGGGTCAAGGGTTAATGGGTCAGATCGGGGTCAAACTGGGGTCAGACCGGCCTACTAAAATAATGACATTTAATTGACAATATTAAAATATAATACTTTTAATAATGTTTAATTTCAAAATATTCATCTTTATCAGTTAAAATCTTTTAGTCACTGTAATTAATAACAATTCATAATAAAAAAAATCATTAAAATTCATTCATCAATCATAAAAATCTAAGAATTTATCATAAAAAAATCATGTTTGTAGTAAAAAAAAAGGAAAAGAAGAAATATCATCTAGTTCTTCCCTTTGTCACTAAATATTAATAAAAAAAGTAAATAAAAAAAAGAAAAATTGCATTAAGGTCCCATACAAGAAAATTAATATAAGAAAGGTTTCAAAGGTTGCTACTGATAACTCATTCACTTGTCAATGGTACTCTTTTATTTATTATTAAAAATATTTTGAGACATTTCTAATATTAATTTTTTTGCG